>JARFIZ010000163.1:0-115551 GCA_036325965.1 Sinopyrophorus schimmeli
GGACTTTCAGGACCATTTTATATCGATTAGGTTTTTTTGTAGCTCGCCTTATAAGCCCGTAAAAAATTAATTACCGTTCCTACCTGTTTTTGAAATTATACAAAAAGCCAAAAATTATTTTTCGAAATTATTTAAATCTAACACAAGGGCTGTTTAGAGGGGACCTTCGGGAGCATTTTATATTGATTACGTTTTTTCTGTAGCTCGCCTTATAAGCCCGTAAAAAATTAATGACCGTTCCTACTTGTTTTTGAAATTACACAAAAAGCCGAAAATTATTTTTCGAAATTATTTAAATCTAACACAAGGGCTGTTTAGAGGGGACTTTCAGGACCATTTTATATTGATTAGGTTTTTTTTGTAGCTCGCCTTATAAGCCCGTAAAAAATTAATGACCGTTCCTACTTGTTTTTGAAATTACACAAAAAGCCGAAAATTATTTTTCGAAATTATTTAAATCTAACACAAGGGCTGTTTAGAGGGGACCTTCGGGAGCATTTTATATTGATTACGTTTTTTCTGTAGCTCGCCTTATAAGCCCGTAAAAAATTAATGACCGTTCCTACTTGTTTTTGAAATTACACAAAAGCCAAAATTATTTTTCGAAATTATTTAAATCTAACACAAGGGCTGTTTAGAGGGGACTTTCAGGACCATTTTATATCGATTAGGTTTTTTTTGTAGCTCGCCTTATAAGCCCGTAAAAAATTAATTACCGTTCCTACCTGTTTTTGAAATTATACAAAAAGCCAAAAATTATTTTTCGAAATTATTTAAATCTAACACAAGGGCTGTTTAGAGGGGACCTTCGGGAGCATTTTATATTGATTACGTTTTTTCTGTAGCTCGCCTTATAAGCCCGTAAAAAATTAATGACCGTTCCTACTTGTTTTTGAAATTACACAAAAAGCCGAAAATTATTTTTCGAAATTATTTAAATCTAACACAAGGGCTGTTTAGAGGGGACTTTTAGGACCATTTTATATCGATTATGTTTTTTTTGTAGCTCGCCTTATAAGCCCGTAAAAAATTAATGACCGTTCCTACTTGTTTTTGAAATTACACAAAAAGCCGAAAATTATTTTTCGAAATTATTTAAATCTAACACAAGGGCTGTTTAGAGGGGACTTTCAGGACCATTTTATATCGATTAGGTTTTTTTTGTAGCTCGCCTTATAAGCCCGTAAAAAATTAATTACCGTTCCTACCTGTTTTGAAATTATACAAAAGCCAAAATTATTTTTGAAATTATTTAAATCTAACACAAGGGCTGTTTAGAGGGGACCTTCGGGAGCATTTTATATTGATTACGTTTTTTCTGTAGCTCGCCTTATAAGCCCGTAAAAAATTAATTACCGTTCCTACTTGTTTTTGAAATTACACAAAAAGCCGAAAATTATTTTTCGAAATTATTTAAATCTAACACAAGGGCTGTTTAGAGGGGACTTTCAGGACCATTTTATATCGATTAGGTTTTTTTTGTAGCTCGCCTTATAAGCCCGTAAAAAATTAATTACCGTTCCTACCTGTTTTTGAAATTATACAACAAGCCAAAAATTATTTTTTGAAATTATTTAAATCTAACACAAGGGCTGTTTAGAGGGGACCTTCGGGACCATTTTATATTGATTACGTTTTTTCTGTAGCTCGCCTTATAAGCCCGTAAAAAATTAATTACCGTTCCTACTTGTTTTTGGAATTACACAAAAAGCCGAAAATTATTTTTCGAAATTATTTAAATCTAACACAAGGGCTGTTTAGAGGGACCTTCGCACCATTTTAGATCGATTAGGTTTTTTCTGTAGCACACCTTATAAGCCCGCAAAAAATTAACAATTAAAAATTAATAGTCGATTTTGGACTTTTTGAGTTTGGACCGGTTTCTTATGCATTAAGGCCCCACACGTGCACATAAGATCTCGGCATAACGTGCCACTTTTTGCTCGAACGCTACCAGCAACGAAAACAGCCATAATTTTCGACCGACCACTAAAGATGTGCGAGGTCGAGCGTCGTCATGGCACAATTTTTCGATCCGGTCCGCCTCTCCACATTCGACCATTTCCGGGTCCTCTGTAAATCAAAAAATTTCCAAAAACGAAATTCCTCGGACCGCGTGCGTTCCATTCCCCATAAAATCTTCGTGGGCCCGATCCAAAAAATTCAAAAACCCATTTCGTCTTCGCTCGGCCGCGTCACGTGAGCGCGCCCAGCTCCTTCGGCTCCATTTTTTTGATTTTAAATAAACGAAACGTTTAAATTGTTAAGTACAATGGGCCGATCAACGAGCCCGCTTCTTTGTTGTTCGGCGAACAAAAGGCATCCGCTCGTAAAGAATTAAAGATTAATTTGGGCCATTAAAATCGAATGTTCGAAGACGCGTCCTCTCGTCGAAAGCGCACCCCCTCGACGTCGGAGGCGCTTCGAATTAAGACCACTTTTTTTTTGCTAACGACGTCCGTGTTAAATGCCTTGTGATGAAAGCCCTCGTTGTCTGTCGAAGGGTGGAAGCGATTCGGCACGGATTCGTCCGTCTTTGAGCAAAATATGCGAAACATGCGGATGCGTACCGATTTTTTTCTCTCTCTTCGTTTGAATAATTTTTTTTATTAAATTAAATAAGAGAGGCAACGATAACATAGAAATTGTGCAGGAAGTAAGGTTGTTAATGTAGATGATGGGAATTCAGGAAGACTTAATGAAGGAAATCACATAATAACATTAAGAATATGTGTTTTACTATAAAACATGACAACTTCTGTTAGATTTAAATTACGATTTTGCCGTGGTCGATTTTAATTGCGTTTTTTCTTCTTTTTTAAAGGGACTTGTGGTTAACGAACTGTGGGCTGCGGTGCGCGTTTATTTATTTATTTTGATAATCGCGTAATTCTACGGTTTTTAATTAAGCGGCAGGAGAGATAATTGGTTCGGGGAAACGGAAGCGTTTCGATAAGTAGCGGTTTTTTTGGATTTTTGTGCGATGAGATTTTTTTTTATCTGGGTCGATGGAAGGAAAGGAACGTTTCGATTTTACGTGGAAATCGCTTTGGTGCTCTCGATTTATTTGTGTAATAGATTTTTAATTAAATTCTCTGAAAAAAATAAATCGCACGATTTTAGATCGTAAGTTGTCCGAATTCTTTTGTCCATAAGTTAGTATAATGATAAATAATTTTAAAGAAAAAACCAAATAATAACAATTATATCGAAAATATTCAAAATATATTATTTTATAAAATTATATAAAATCATATAAAATTATACATATAAAATGTTTTCTCGGGTATGCAAATATATATAGTTATAAATTTATATAATATTATAATATTATATATAATTTAATATAAGCAATCTTATTTAATTTTATATAATGATATAAAAAAATACAATATATATACTTACTTATATAAAAATTTAAATGGTTTTATATAATTATATAAAAAATGATATAATTTTATATGAGAACCAGATATAATCTTATAAAATTATATAAAATAACATATAATTATATATAATTATACATAATTACATATGATTATATAAAATACTTTTTCCGGAATACGCTACTTTATAAAATTTTATATAGTTTTATATAATTATATAAATTTATACATAATTATATATACATTAATATATAATGATATAAAACTATATAAAGTTATACATAATTTTATATAATTATATAATTTTTTCCCGGGTCGTTTACTTTTTGGAAAATCGTTTAAAGCAGAACAAATTTAGAGTTCTGGAAATTTTTCAATATATAATGTAGCGAATATTCGACACCAAACAAGTTTCACTTCTTCCGTGAGCTTATGTGGCTTAGGCTCATCCATTTTTGGCTCAATGAATTATTTCTAATTGTAAATTTTGACATTTTAACCTTTCGTGTACGAGGTGGGTTATAACTGACGTGACCATTTTTTTTTTTTGTTAAAACGGGACGTTTGGTAGTCGAGCTTACAACCGAGTGTGCGCATTCGAGCTCAAAGTGGCACATTCCGATCTCGGGAAAATGAAGCGCGCCGCTCCGCGTCGCGCTTCATTTGCCTCCCTCGCTCGGAAATGTGCCACTTTTCGCTCGAACGCGCACATCCTCGCACTCATTAAATTTCTTTATATTTTTTTGTAGATTTAACGAGAAAAGAGTAATGTACCCAAATAAAACGGCTTTGGATTGACATTAAAAAAATTAGGGGGTGTCATTTAAAAATTAATGACAGAACAAAGTTATATTTTTATTAAATAGGACTCAATACTTTTTTTTTGCTTGGACCAATAGCGTTAAGAATTTCGGTTACTTAGGTATGACTAAAATCAAAAATAAACGAGCTATTTAAAAAGACAGCTTTTTGAGGGTTCGTCGGCTATCGGGCATTGGTATCTCTTTTAACTCTTACCAAAAAAAAAAAATTGTAACACGCACTACTGTTGCTCAATTCTTAAATTTTTTTTAAATGAAAGCTAAAGGACCCATCTAAATTTTCCTGCAAAATTTCCAGGATTTCAATGCTAATTTTTTTTGTGTGGCGTTCCTAACTTTAAGATTTTCTAACGTTATTTTAGATTGCCATTTCTTATAATTGAAAGACGTTACTTATATTATTTCTTAAAGTAAAGGAAATAGAAAAAAATATTTCAAGTAAAATTGGTCATTACTAATGAGATATAATCAAATATAAAATTTCAAAATTGTAACTAAAAAGGGGGCTTAAATATTTATATTTTATTAAAAATCTTCAAATTTTTTAACGATAAATCTTTGGAAATAAAATTAAAAATTTAGGGGTCTGCATTTTTTTAATTTATAAATCGTATATTTTTAATTTTGTGAGTTGAAAGTAAAAAGATTAATTAAGGCGAATCGATAAATACGAGGATGTGCGCATTCGAGCGAAAAGTGGCACATTTCCGAGCGAGGGAGGCAAATGAAGCGCGACGCGGAGCGGCGCGCTTCATTTTCCCGAGATCGGAATGTGCCACTTTGAGCTCGAATGTGCACACTTCGCTGCTTTTCACCACGACTAGCAATAATCAATTTACTTTAAAAAATATTTAAGTAATTGTAAAACGATTAAAATCATTCAATTAATTTTTCGCGTAATTGATTATTTATAAATTGAAAAAAAAGTTAAGTTTTTGTATTTTTATCAATAAAAGTCTATTCTAATGCATAAATAAATAGGTGTTTTACTTAAACCTATTCATTATTGGTTATTAAAATATATTTCTTATCATTGAACTGTCACAAAGTACAATTTTGTGGATTTTATGTCATTTTATTTTCGGGGTAGGGCAAACCCCATCTAGTATGCGGAAGGTTAAACTTAATTTTAACTTAGAATAGTTTTAAAAAAATTAATCTCAATAACAAAATTATTTCTTAGATGCAAATTGTAAAAATCGTGTACTTAATGTGTTCCTTTTTGTTTCAGGTAAGTGGCCCAGTTAATTTTCTCCTCCACAAAGAAGCCAAATTGGTCACGTCTCGAGGGTACGTCGATTTCGTTACAAAATCGCCCATAAAGCACAAGTTCGCCGCGAAAATTAAGCGTTTTTCCCGTCGTCGAAGAGAAGGGCTTTGCCCGAAAGCGAACTCGCCTTCGTTCTTTCGGCCTTCCTTTACCTGCGGCGGGCCACATGTGCGGATCCGAAAATAAAATAAAACCGACATTTGCGTGGATCGGCGCCTTTAAGCGTTTATATGCACGTATGCATCTGCACGAGATGCATTTTAATAAATTTTCATCTACGTAAAGCGAGGTTAGTTTACAACCCGCTCATTATTTTGCGCTCGTAGCGAACGTTGCTCCTTTAAATCTGCAAACGTGCAGAACACTTAAGAAAAGGGCAATAATTAATACGGCATGCATACCCTACTTTATATACCGATAACTAAATTATAGCGCACGAAGCCTGGGAACGGATTTGTTATAATTAGGGGTCGCTTTTTCTATTTTTGTAATTTTGCCATTTTTTTTTCGGTCGTTTTTCGCAAATTAATAACAATAATGAAAAAACGCGCCGCATTGTGTATCGTTAATAATGCGAAATTTAAATTTCGTAACCTCAAAGTTTCGGCGGCCATTGAATCGATGCGCCAATCGGCGTCGATTATTTGCGCGCTTTTATTTGAATTTTTAATCGAGAACACTTTCGATTTATTTTTCATAACTCTTATAATTAATTTCTCTCATTAACCTCTTGACATAGAATGACGTCTCTAAGACGTCAAGAACTGTATTTAATTTTATGTTCCGAAAAAGGTTAGTTTTCAACAATAATTTTGTTAAAAGGCACAAATTTGGCGATTTGGGAATTTTGTTATTAATATAATTCTGCAATATTTAATTGCGAATTGTCAAAGAGTAAATTAATTATTGTAAAGTGTGCTTAAAGCCGAGTGTGCGCGTTCGAGCTCAAAGTGGCACATTTCCGATCTCGGGAAAATGAAGGGCGCCGCTTCGCGTCGCGCTTCATTTGCATCCCTCGCTCGAAAATGTGCCACTTTTCGCTCGAACGCGCACATCTTCGTATTTATTCAATTTGTTTAAATTACTTTTTGGATTTAAAAAGGAAATAGCAATGTATTCAAATAAAACGACATATGCGCAGTAACATATAGTTTGATAACCACTGGTCTAGCTATACACAAGCGCAACATAGCGCGTTGTTATATTTAATTTAGTCGCGCCAAAGAAGTATTACTTCTAACGTGCGTACATAAGTACATGCACCGCTTTTTTTACATAGAATGAAATTCAGTTTTAAACATTTCGCAAAATTATTAAAGTAAACTCGAAGAATAAATTATTTTAAGTTTTTAGACAACTCAAATTAAATAAATTAATAACTTGGAAAATTTTTAAAATATATTTAAGAACTTTAGAAATTTTTAATTATCAATTTTTGTTGTATAACACAAATTGAATAAAACAAAACTTTGTTCGGTAAATTTAAAAGGAAATTTTGATGAAAAAATTATTATGTATCTTCAGAAAACTCAAATAGAGTATATACAGAATTTGTGGTCTTCTCAAAAAACTTTGAAGGTCATTAATTTACGCAAATAAAATTAATATTGGAGAAAACTCATTAAATAAATTATCTTAATTGTTCAGAA
Organism: Sinopyrophorus schimmeli; assembly: GCA_036325965.1. Taxonomy (NCBI): domain Eukaryota; kingdom Metazoa; phylum Arthropoda; class Insecta; order Coleoptera; family Elateridae; genus Sinopyrophorus; species Sinopyrophorus schimmeli. Next base: position 7,127 of record JARFIZ010000163.1, read on the forward strand.
ATATTAAATTTATAAAATTAAATACAGTCAAACCTCGATAGGTCGAAGTTGCAGAGAAACTAAAAATAATTCGAGCTATCAAAAATTCGAGCTATCGATATAAAAATATTTTTTAGTTTATGTTTTTAAAATTTACTTATTGTTTTTTTTTTTTCTTAATAATTTCCTAGTGATTTCTTGCTAAAACCTAAATCTTGTGTCTTGAACAAGTTGTAATTAGACTTCATTTATGGAATAATTCAATTTTTAAATATAAAAAAACATTTATATGTTATATATTATATGCATCAAAATTTTAGAATGACTTAGGTGGGGAATGTTAAAAAAAGATTGGGAAACACTGCTCTACATTTTTCAAAATATTTTAAAACTATTAATTATTTATTTTATGTTATTTGTGTATGCTCATAACAGTTAAGTTGAACCAAATTAATAGTTTTCTTCGGACTCGTCAAATTCGGTTTTTTTTTGTATGTCAAGGGGTTAAGGAGCTTTGTTTATTTTTTATTTGTCCGCTCGTTACACTATTTAATTAGAATTCATAAATTATTAATTTTTCCCATTGTCGTCATTCATAAACCGAAAGAACCGTTGCCCGATTTAAATTTATTTATTTTTAATTAAGTTTGCTCCAACAAAAAACGTTTTTTTAATTTAAAAATCAATGATACGGCGTTTTTTTTTCAAAATTGACAAATACGACGACGCCCTTCAGGATTTATTTTGGAGCGCCCTGTATCCGTCCGTTTCCGGAAGATTTGGAAGCATAAATCAAACTTAACGTTGTGTAAAATTTAAAATTACAGTTAATTGGTTCGGCAAAGAAATTTAATAACACGTCCGCCGAATTAAAAAGCGACCAACGAGCTTAGAAATTTTGGTTAAAATAATTTACGAGCACGCACACACACACACAGGTAAATTTGTAAATTACCAAACGGAAATTAGCTCTTTAAATTATTCATAATCTGGAGCAGAAAGGAATTGTTTATAATTGGTGTCTGTGTGTGTGTGTGTGTGTTGTAAAATTCCAACTTTTACCTCCCGTGGTCCGCGCCATTATTTAGTTTTTTCGAAGGCCCGACGTTCGAAAATCCATCTCTCGCTTTAATTTACGAAAAAAAAGACCTTTAATATTTCTCGTTGGAGTTTCTCTAAGAACCTTTGGAGAGGAAGGCATTTCCTAACGAGCAATTACTTTCGTGCAGTAAACACTTCTAAATTATAGCGTAGCAGCTTCGGGTATTGTTTATATGCCATTCAGAGTAATAAGTCCTTAATCATAGAGTCCGATCCTGGATAAGAAGAAGTAACCGTAAATTTCAGTGGCGGAGATCGAATAAAGCCTCTAATCAGATCGCATTTCGACTTTTTATTTTCTCGTAGTGCTTTAATCGAAATAATTTAATTTTTGCGTTCGTTAGGCGTCGTATTTTTTGTCGTCTTCAAAAAATTTTCAAAAATAACGGGGGAGATATTCGAAATTTTTCAAAAAGTGCCGGTTTTCGATCACGTTAAAATTTAAATAGCTGTAACTTTGTTGTTTGTCAAAATTAATTAAATCCAAAAACACTTTCTTAGGGCACTTTTTTTCGCTCTTTACGATGGCGACGTTAGATTTTTTATTTCGTGCGTAATTGCGCGCGTGGCGGTGCTAACTTCGTTAAATCAAGTAGGCGCTGGATTTATTTTTGCGCCCGTTAAAAAGCTTATCCTTTTGCGATTCCAACGATACCAAACAGTCCAGGAAAATCTCAAAAAACGACGGAGATATTCAATAAAAGGCCATATTTAATTGTAAATGAGTTTCCACTTGGGGAGGGTTTTTCAACAAAATGGCCGGTTTTTCGCGAAAACTCAAATTCGCTAACTTTCTTATTAGTCGAGATAAATTCGTTCTGTAAAAACTTTCTTTGGGCACTTTTTTGCGTACTGTGCGACGGCGAAGTCGAAAATAATTTGGGGCCGTTATTTGTCCCCGTTTCGGCACCAACTTTGTTATTTTAAATGAAAACCCTATTTTATTTTTGCAGCAATTAATAGCTTATTTTTTTCTGATTTCAACGATATATAATAGTCGGGGAGTGTTTTGTAAAAGGACGGTGTTATTCGCAAAAGAATAAGAATAGTTAATTTTACAAAATTTCTATTTTTCTAACTTTTTTATTAGTCGAGATAAATCGATTCCGTAAAAACTTTCTTGGGGTACTTTTTGCGTGCTTTACGGTGGCGGGGTCGAAAATTTTTTCGGGCCATTATTTGGCACCAACATTGTTACTTTAAAGTGGTGCCCTATTTGAATTTTGCAGAAATGGGAAACTATCAATTAAAAACAAAGTTATAAATTTTATTTTATTGAAAATGGTCCTTTTCTACTACGTTATTTTATAAAATATTCTTGGGCTCTTGCATATCGCGGATTTTAGAAAAAAAAAAGATATGGAACGGTAAACAAGTAAAACAATAAAATGTCAGTTATTTGTGCCAATCAGAATCGAATTAATGGGTACCATTTTTAATATAAAAAAGGTACCTTTGTACCCCCAAGCTCGCTATTTACTTACAGAAGTCGGAACATTGTTAAAATAACACATAAAAATAAAAGAGCCGCATGCGGCGCATAAAATCGAAACGAATCAACGAAATCATTAATCCTATTCGTGTCGATCATAGAAAAATCGTGTCCTTCTCCTTTTTCGTTCCTTTGTAATGAGCCATCGGCCGACGGCCGCGTAGGAATCATGATGGCTTTGATTTATTATTTTACTAAGATGAAAGGCTCTTGCAATGTTATTGATTACGACGACGATGGCACAAAATTAATGCCGAAAATCGGTTAACAAAGGGGCAATCGACTTCGATCTCCGGAAAAAATTTCGTCTGCGATTCGTTTCTTGCGCGCCCCCGGAAAATTAATTCGGCCGATTTTTGAATGGCACGTCGTGCCCCAAAGCTCGCCAAAAATTAAAGACTTTGACGTGTGCAAAAATTCGGCTCGCAATTAAAAAGGAATTTTATACGAGGACATAAATCAATTAAAATAAATAAAAAAATAATTAAAATATAAAAATACAGTCGAGCCTCGATAATTGTGAGCTGAGGGGACGGTCAAAATTTTTGATAGAAAATAAGCCCAAAAATTAAATAAGTAGTACCCCCCGTATTAGTTTAAAAAAAAAACAAAATTAAAAACAGCAATTAATTCGTTTACAACAAAATTGACCACGATTTTTTTTGTGAGGGCCGCCAATCGCACGCGAAAAAAAAATCAAAACAATCCTCGGCGTTCTTAAAGCAAAATAAGTAACTGTACCAAAAAAAAACAAAAATGATAATTGTTAAAAAAAATCTTTTACCGTTCGCCTTGTGCGTTTCGCCTCTGTAATTCGAGCAAAGATTTCGATCGAATAAAAAAAAAGAAGTGTCTTAAGTAGGTGAGTGACTTCGTGCCTCTCGCCCTTGGCCAACTTGGGGTTGTTGACTGACTACCTGGTAGACTGGTTAAATCTTCTCGGTAGCGACCCTGAGGGCCCTCTTCTCACGCTAAGAACGTCATTTCGAAACCGTATTGTTCGACGAAGGGCTTTGTCCATAGACACCCCTTCGACGCGACGATCTCAATTCTATCCGAGTCAGCGGTTGTCAAACGGGCGGCCATTTAAAAATTATTTATGAAATTATATTTAAAATATAGATTTTTACCGGGACCTGTAATTTTTAATTAAAAATTTAGAAAGTAAATTAATGATTGTGAATCGTGCTTAAAATCGAGTGCGCGCATTCGAGCTCAAAGTGGCACATTTCCGATCTCGGGAAAATGAAGCGCGCCGCTCCGCGTCGCGCTTCATTTGCTTCCCTCGCTCGAAAATGTGCCACTTTTCGCTCGAACGCGCGCATCCTCGTATTTTTTGGTTTTGTCTGAATTAATCTTCTCTTTTTCAATTTATATGTAGTGCTAAAAAGACGTTTTATGTTTGAAAAAAGTTATGAGCGTTTATTTTTATTAATAACTTTTTAAAAAGTACAAAATCGGCAATTTGGGATGTCTGGCAGAAACACGGACCTGTAATTTTTAATTGAAAAATTTTAAAGTAAATTAATGATTGTGAATCGTGCTTAAAACCGAGTGTGCGCGTTTGAGCTCAAAGTGGCACATTTCCGATCTCGGGAAAATGAAGCGCGCCGCTCCGCGTCGCGCTTCATTTGCATCCCTCGCTCGAAAATGTGCCACTTTTCGCTCGAACGCGCACATCTTCGTATTTTTGGTTCTGTCTGCATTAATCTTCTTTTTTTCAAATTAAATTTAGTGCCAAAAAGACATTTTACGTTTGAAAAAAGTTATGAGCGCTTATTTTTATTAATAACTTTTTAAAAAGTACAAAATCGGCCATTTTGGGATATCTGGTGGAAATACGGACCTGTAATTTTCAATTGAAAATTTTGAAAGTAAATTAATGATTGTGAATCGTGCTTAAAACCATGCTTAATTCCATGAGTGACGGATAAGTTCTTCATTGCTCATTTTTTGTAAAATTTTTAATGAGTAATAGAGGGATTTGTTATTTCATAATTTTTTTATTTAGATTTTTCAAAAATAATGAATACATTTCTAACTTCCCGCTGTGAAAATTAAAAATTTTAAAAACTTCGGGAAGTTATTGGCTTCAATCTGATTTTCGAAAATCGGATGACATTTTGAGTTCCTAGGAAGCCATTTTGACCATTTTTCAATTTATTTTAATGAGTTATGGTGTTATCTCTCGATACTTATTTTTTTTACATGATTAATGTGTCATCCCTCAATACCCATTTTATTTTTTTTAATCAGCAATACATTGTTCTACAATACTCAAAAATATTTTAATGAGCAATTAAATATTTTTTTTGTAATGAATAACGAATCAAAATTTCATTACCATTTTTTAGTGAATTTTTTTTTGAAAATCTTTAAATTTAGCATTTTATTACACCATCAATAAGCCGCCCAAATTTTACTAATTTTGAACTTGCCGTTTTCTGCCTTAACATTTGAAAATATCGGTTTTTTCTAAATATTTTGGATGCTTAAGCTACGACATTTTTTAAATGCAAAATGAAAATCGATAATGCATATATATTCGTATGAATTAGATATACAGTAGGACCCCCGTTATCCGGGACTCTATTAACCGGGGTTCCAATCGACCGCGGTCCCGATTTTTTTTTTAAGAAAGCCGATTACATTAATTTATTATATTTAATTTAGTTGCGCCAAAGAAGTATAACTTCTAACGCACTTAATAATTTTTTTTTTTGGGTGGTTCTCAAGAAGTTCAAAATTGCGATTTATTAATGCTAATTAAATATTAAATATTTTTCTTTTAAATGAATTATGAATCAAAATCTTATTACCATTTTTTTCAAAAAATAACGAATTCATAATTTTTTACATTGGGATTTTTGCAACTCCGTTTTTGAATTTGTTCACATGCATTTTTTGGATTTAAAAAGGCAAGAAGTAACGCACTCCCCTACACTGCAAAAAATATGATTTCGATTAACACGATTTTCTCGTGAACCGCGTAAATCGGGGAATAGGTGTACATTGTGACCGCTCCAAGATCAAATTTTTTTTAAGCGAAGACCAGCAACCTAAATTTCGAAAACCGCCCATCTAACTTCGAAAAAAATTCCAAAAGGGCCGCTTGAATTCGTTTCGAACGCAAAAGGGGGGGACGCATTCGTCCGTGCCAGATTTTTGAATGGGCCCAGTCCGAAAAATTCCGTGTGGACGTCGTCTCCGTCTCTCGACCTAGAGGCTTCGCACCTGTTCCAACAGAAGGACATTGACCACCGATTATCATACGCAACCCGTCTTTCCAGTTTCTATTTCACTGCATTTTCTTGCTCGCGTCCGAGGAACACAAATCCGAGACACAAATCTCCCTACTAATTTATTAATTTCATTCCTTCGGAAGAACGAAGAAGAAAAAAACGGGCAGCCATCTTCCAAACCCGAAACCGTTTTAATTTAAATCCCTCGCATTCGAACCCACAATTAGACTGTGACCGTAAATCAAAAACGCAGCTTACGGTCGCACATTAAACAATTTTTAATGAAATTAACGCACGTGTGCGGAAAAAGAAAAAAATTTAAGCGGAACTTCTTATTTCCTGTGGCAGAAGGAACTTGTACCGTTGGGGGGTGCTTTGGGGTGAATTTCGTGGGGCCCGAAGAAAAAATAAATTTGTGCGCGCGCGCGTTGCGCCTCGGGAAGCTTAGATTTACGGCGTTCGGATGGGAAACGAGGAAAGAGGCGATTTATCGCGGTCCTTTATGTGCCCTCGCGTTTTCTTATTGTTATTTTAATTTAATAACAGCTCATGAATAAATAGTAGAGGATTATTTAACGATCTGCCGGTCGAAATTTCATTCATGTTGCGAGTGCAACGCCTTCGAGCGGAACGCGTGTTCCTTTTACCTTTTATCTAAGCCAAAATCTTGTTGGAAAGTCGCCTAACAGGCAAAAGTAACGTGGACAAGTCATAAACACATCGGTTTTGTGGCTAAACGATCATCGATTTCACGCTTTTTTGCTTCGTCTAAGCGCTTCTTCAATTAGAAGAAAAAAATTAATAACAGCAATCAAAATAATTATTTGTTTCCATTTTTTTCTTTTGATTTTTAAAAAAAATTTATTTTACAAAATTATTGATGAATAGATTTTTTGGATTATATAAAAAAAATTTGTTTTAAATTTACATGTTTCGTTTAGGGCTTAAACTCATTGGAACGTATCGCTGGCGTTAACCGGGGTCTTACTGTACATACAAAAATCGTGTTTTTTATTTCCAAAAAATTTATTTCTCAAAGTAATTGGTTTAATTAATTTAAAAATAGCATACATATTTAATAATTTATTTTTTTTCCCGAAAAATTTCGATTTAATCTGAAAAATCTCCAAGTTTTACGTTTCATCGCCCAAAAACGCGCACAACTCCTTTATTTTTGCGAATTTTTTTAAAAACTTAGCAAAATCCTAATCGTGGGACTTTTTCGCGTAATATAAGTCCAATTTTTGCATACGGGGGTACGGAAAATTTTCGAGATTATCCAGTTTGAAAATCGCACCTCGTTTTCGGCCCGCCCAAATCGATTCCGATCGTTACTGAACGCCGCATTCGAACGAATCCGAATAAAAGCACGTGCAAAATTTTCACGAAAGCCAACGTTCCAAGTTCTCACATCGGACACGGATATTAATTCTATAAATTGAACGAAATTCCTTCACGGTTCAAAACGATCGAAGCTTTTATTTTGCTAGCAAAACCGATTGTTTTATTGCAGCCGCATTCGCTCGCCGCGTAAAAAAAATTGTTTTTCGTTCGCGATCGAAGCATCGCGGATAAATAATAAAGTTGGACGGCTTTGACAAATTTGCGCGATAAATTTCGAATAAGACTCGCGAATTAATATTTCGGTGGATGTTTTTATTAATAAATGCGATTAATATGGAAATGTTTCGGAACACGTTTATGCAAATTCGATTTTTGCGCAAAACAACTCATCGACACTTAAAAATATGCGAAAAATAATCGTAAATATTATTAATCGCGTGCCTCGGCTTTCTTTCGCCCAAAAAAACAAGATTTTGGTCGTGAAGTGGTTTTTCTATTAAAATATCGAAAAAGTAGTGAAGTGGATTGGACCATACTTTTCCAAAATGTTGTTAAAGTAGAGCCCTTTTATTTTTTTCCATTCAGAAAATAACAGGACCGTATTTTTTAAATTTTCTTATTGATTATTGGTCGTTGTTCTCTTCAAAGTAATTCTTCTTTTTTGACACACTTTTCCCAGCGGCGTTTCAATTTTTGAAGCAGTACTGAATATTTTCTTTGAGATGGCTTTTAAGGGCTATTTTTATGTCATTAATGCTTAGAAAAGGGCACTGCTTTCAATTTTCAAAATTTCTGACGAATTTTTGACAATATTTTAATTTATTTAATAACTTTTTATATTTATTATTTTCCGATTAGAAGAAAAATTGAAAACGAGGCAGATTCGGGCTCGAACAGTCGCGCGGCCCCGCTCTTTCGGTTCGCCTTCCGTAAAAAGAGCCCATCGACGTTTTTATTGCAATCGTTTGACAACATTCTCAATCACTGTCAGAGGAGCGCTCGCGGAGGGTAAATGGTATAAAATTGAAAGCCGATGCAGACTGCTGATTCGGGTCCGAAGTGGATGGCTTGTCGCTGGCCTGGCATTTTATATCTCCGATCAGTGTTTTGACTGCATCTTATCTGAGGCTCTTGTGTTTCACATCGTTGCATTGTTCTTTTCTAATTGACACCCACGTCTCCTCCATGACTTATTATTAAGACACGTAAAGATGCTTGTCTTTAATGGTAAACGGAGAGAAGGCTTCGTGCGCCCTTTTGCGCGATTCGCACGGCCCTTCTGTGAATTAATCGAATTTTTGAAGTTGGGCTTCTTTGAAAAAGTTATGTGCGTTTATTTTTATCCGGTAGAAATACGGACCTGTAATTTTTAATTGAAAATTTTGAAAGAAAATTAATTATTGTGAATCGTGCTTAAAATCGAGTGTGCACATTTGAGCTCAAAGTGGCACATTTCGATCTCGGGAAAATGAAGCGCGCCGCTCCGCGTCGCGCTTCATTTGCCTCCCTCGCTCGGAAATGTGCCACTTTTCGCTCAAATGCGCACATCGTCGCGTTCGTTGAATTTGTTTGCATTAATCTTTTTTTCGAATTAAATTTAGTGCCAAAAAGAGATTTTATGTTCGAAAAAAGTTATTTAGATTAATTTGGGATTTCTGTGATAAATACGGACCTGTAATTTTGGATTTGTCTGCATTAATCTTCTTTTTTATCTTCTAAATTAAATTTTGTGCCCAAAAATAGTTTGCAAATATTTAATTAGGATAATTTGGAATTTCTGTTATAAATACGAACCTATAATTTTGAATTTTTCGGATAAATCTATTTTTTTTAATTAAATTTAGTGTCTAAAAGAAGTTTTACGTTTGAAAAAAATTAATTTGGGATTTCTGTTATAAATACGGACCTGTAATTTTGGATTTGTCTGCATTAATATGCTTTTTTTTCTTCTAACTTAAATTTTATGCCCAAAAAAAATTTTCAAAGATTTATTTAGATTAATTTGGAATTTCTGTTATAAATACGGACCTGTAATTTTGGATTTGTCGGCTAAATCTTTTTTTTTAATTAAATTTAGTGTCCGAAAGAAGTTATACGTTTGAAAAAATTATTTAGATTAATTTGTAATTTCTTTCATAAATACGGACCTGTAATTTTGAATTTGTCGGCTAAATCTTTTTTTTTAAATTAAATTTACTGACCAAATGAAGTTTTACGTTTGAAAAAATTTATTTAGATTAATTTGGAATTTCTGTCATAAATACGGACCTGTAATTTTGGATTTGTCAGATAAATCTATTTTTTTTAATTAAATTTAGTGTCTAAAAGAAGTTTTAGGTTTAAAAAAAATTATTTAGATTAATTTGGGATTTCTGTCATAAATACGGACCTGTAATTTTGGATTCGTCTGCACGAATCTCTTTTTTTAAATTAAATTTAGTGTCCAAAAGGCTTTATACGTTTGAAAAAAATTATTTATATTTAATTTGGGATTTTTGTCATAAATCCTCGTATTCATTGAATTTACAATAATTTTTACACGGAGCTATATTAAATTTGCCGCGCACCAAAGAAGTATAACTTCCAACGCGCGTACATAACCTATATTTTTTAAAATTTTTATAAGGAAAGTAGCAAACGAGAAAGTGCCTCTTCGCAATCGTACAACAAAGACAGTGGTAACAAATTCGATTTTAAACGTCCTTTGACGTGTGCATTGCGTGCGCCCCCTTTTTTTTTATTAAATCACAGCTGGACGAAGAACATCATCATCCACACCTATTAATTTTCCATTTGTTTCTTCTTTCCGAGTGTAACCTTAATCTATTTATTACGAGCATAATTTATTACGCATTTCGCTCGAAAAAAAAATTAAGCGATCCGTTTATACAGTTCTTTACCATGCAATTACATTAAATGGAAAGATTTGGTTTTTCTAACGCGCCGTTTTTTGTCCCAGCTTCGGCGCTCGATTTTTAAGCACCGTTCACAATAATTAATTTATTTAAAATTCACTAACGATTTTTAATTGAAAGTTATTTCTACCAGGAATCAAATTTCTGGGCCAATTGTATATTTTAAATCAGTGTTTCCCCAACGTTGGTCCCACGCCCCACATGGGGCAATTTAAATGTTTAGGGGGGCAATATCGTTATTTAAATTCGAAAACGTGCTTGATTTCTATTTATTCACCTATTACATGTTTTGAAAAATTTACTTATTGTTTTTTTCTTCGTTATTTTTTGAAACCTGAATCTCGTGCCTTGAACACGTTGTACTTAGGCCTCATTTATGTACTAATTAAATTTTTCAATATAAAAAAATATTTATATGTTACATAGGGGGGGCTATCAAAGTTTTAGAATGACTTAGGTGTGGGGCTTGTTAAAAAAAAGTTTGGGAACCACTGTATCAAATGGTTTCCATCTTTGAAAATTTTTAGATTTTTAGTTTTTGGCAAACCGCGCAAAAAAAGTACGGAAACACAGCGCAAAATGTATTAATACGAAACCATATATTTTTTTGTTTGACAACCGCTGTTCTATGGGCCTTCTTAATCGGGATAAGTGGCGCGCGGAAAATAATTCTAACGACAACATCAACGAGCTTGTCGTCGCTTAAATTGCGTTATTGCCGACATTAAAGCGAGCGTAAAATTAATAAATGTATACATGTGCATTTTGCAACAAGTCGATTATTGATCACTCATTAAAGAGCCCATTACGCGCGCTCGAAACCTGGAAAATGCGCGCAATCCCCCCGTTCTCGACTTATGGGAAAGATTAGAAATGATCGGGAAGCGGGCAAAATAAAATTACGAACCGAATCGAAGTACTAACTTTGTTAATTAGGGCGTGTAATTGAGTTAGGATTAAAATTTAATGTGATTAATGGAGAAGTTAATTGCGTTTGTAAGTATTTAATCGTTGCACCGAGTTTTATATTGATCTTTGGAATGTTTTCGCTTTAATTTCTTTTCGAATTGTACATTGAAATTTGCGTATCGACGAATCTATTGTTTTTTCGAATTAATTCCGAAGGCGTACGCGCGATTTTTTAAATTTTGCAATGGGCGTATCGAAATTAAAAAAAAATGCGTTTTAAATTTAAGTTTTTGAAGTGCCACGGGGGGTTAAAATTTAGTGCCTTACGTGACCACCTTTCTAAATGATAAGAATAAATTTATTTAAAGTTAACAGGAATTGGACTGTCAATAAAAACAAGTTTTGTTAAATATGCAACGTTTCGTTTTTTTATTGAACCTTTTTCAAGCAACTTAAAATGTCAAAAAATATGTCAAACATCAAAATTGTACGTGTGTCAAACAATTTTGATGTTTGACATGTGAACTGGCTCGAACAATAAAAAAACGAAACGTTGCATATTTAACAAAAGTTTGTTTTATTGGCAATCCACTTCCTGTTAACTTTAAATAATATTTAAAAGACATTGGACGTTTATTTTTATGTGGCTTTCCTATGGACCCCCTATGTCCATAATCCGGGGCCGTTTTTCTCCGGCACCCCTTTAACATCGAAAATTTTTGAAAAAATCCAACTAAATTCACACTTTGAATCTGAAATAAATTCGTCGCGCCCTTATTTTTAAGCATATCAATAAAAACGAGTTAGATTCAAAATTCTGAGACTTTTCTACACGAGATCCGCGTAAAATCGGCATAGGGCGCAATGTTAATTTTTCGAGTAATTAAGGGTTGAAATTTTTTTGTTCGAATTTCAAACACAAAATTCAATTAAAAAATAATCGTAGCTCGGTTATTTCTCGACCAATCGTTAAAAACTTTACAGATTCAAAATCCTAACATTTTTCCGCGTAGGATAGGTTTAAAAAATTCATGGCGTCCGATACGAAATTTTTGAGAAAATCGACGTTTAAAATTTTTTCGAGTAAAATCTACTTTTAAACTTAAAAAACCGATTCTCGCGCCCGATGTATTTTTTTTCAGTGAGGCTTAGGCTGTGTAAAAAAGGCCCCAGTTTCAAAATTTGTTTTTTCCAAAAAACAACCGAGTTGTGGTCCTTTCTCGACGACCATCGCTCGATATGCGAGAGCCCCGTCGATTTTTCTTAAAGACAGCCGTCGAAGGCGAACATTAACGCATTAAGGCGTTAAATAATAACCGGAAGGTTGCTCTTTATAAATAATAATAAAGGCTAATAAGGTGTTCGCCTTCTATTCTTGCTTTAACACCCGGAGGGCCACGCGTCCTCAGAACAGTAATTGATTACAAACAATAAATTTGCATCTGGCTTCTCGATGGCTCGCCTCGAGCCCCATTTTTCGGGCCGGCAAGAGCTAAAATCTAAAGGCCCCAAAATGTTGTACGGTTCTTGCCTTAAATTATTAGTACTTCCGATCGGTTTTGCTGCGACGAACCCTTTAGGGCACTTTCTGGCTCGTTAAGCGCGGCTACTCGTCTTTATCTTTATTTATTCTTCGCTCATGGGGATCATAAATCCTCTCGCGAGCGCTCTCCGTCGATTTTTTAATATTCGGTTCCGAGCTCGCCGAGATGCCCGATAACTTTTTTTTCTTCTTCGGTCGAACAACAATAAATAAATAATTAATTGAAGTGCGAGCGAAAGGGGGGCCGCGTAACGGTCCGGGCGCGAGATTAGATACGAATTTATTTAAATAATAATTCGTTTAATTTAATTATTGGAGCGGAATCGCTCGTTATTAATTAAAAATAATTGCCTTAAAATTTTAATGGAGCCGTTGCGCGCGTTTGTTACAGTTTGTTGGCTTATTTTTGTGCGAGCCGAACTCTCCGAAAAGAGAAGAAAAAACGAGGAAGAGATTTTTAATAAAAATTTTTGCGATTAACGGGGTCCGATCGATTTACGAAGATTTTAATTGAATTACAGTCGAACGCCGATAAGACGAATTTTTGATAGCTCGAACTCGAACCAGTTTCCCTAGGACTTGCCTATCTCAACGTTAATATTTTTATGTCAATAAATCGAATTATTTAATAAGTCGAAGCGTTTTACAATTCTTTAAATTCAAGTCTCCATTAGTAAATAGGTCGATGACTCGAAGTTAAATTTTACAACTCTTCTAAAAATTACGCTACCTGAGAGAGGATTAAGGACGGGTGCGGTTCGGTGTTATTGCTGCTTAAAAGTCTATTCTATGAAAAGGTTTTATACTACAAGCTGTTTTGACGGCGGCACTTCAATTGGATTTAAAAACTAATTTATGTTTAGGCGGGAAAAGGTAACAGACAGATAGACAGACAGCCGGAGTTACTTTCGCTTTTATAATATTAGTTCGGATAATTAAATTTTTATAGAAAATAAGTGAAGTATTGTGAATCGTGCTTAATGTGAAGTGTGCACATTCGAGCTCAAAGTGGCACATTCCGATCTCGGAATGAAGCGCGCCGCTCCGCGTCGCGCTTCATTTGCCTTCCTCGCTCGGAAATGTGCCACTTTTCGCTCGAACGTGCACATCCTCGTATTTATCGATTTGCCTTAATTAATCTTTTCACTTTCAAATCAAAAAAATTAAAAGTAAATATGAATTTTATGTTCAAGAAACGTATTTGCCATAGTAATGAGTGGAAGTGGGCGAAAAGATACGAGAATTTCGTAGATGCGAGTGAGAGAAAACGATTAAATTATTTATTTAATTTTTTGAATAATTTATTAGCCTAAATTTTGCGAATGGCGCTTAAAATCGAGTGTGCACATTCGAGCTCAAAGTGGCACATTCCGATCTCGGGAAAATGAAGCGCGCCGCTCCGCGTCGCGCTTCATTTGCCTCCCTCGCTCGGAAATGTGCCACTTTTCGCTCGAATGTGCACATCCTGGTATTTATTTACATTTATGATTACATTTAATTTAGTTATGGCAAGAAGTATAACTTCTCACGGGCGTGCATAAGTACACGCACCTTTCTTTATCATTTAACAATTGTTGTAAATAATATGAACATTTTCAGGTTAACCACTTTAATAAATTTTATGTACAGTTAACTTTAATAACTCCACAACTCGAATTCTTTGATAACTCAAGTTGGAAAGTGTTTCTCGACAAAATGCCTATTTCAAAAAGGTAGAATTGAAACTATTCTAATATAACTATGGTTACGAAGTGATTAACCTTTCTGATTGGTCAATTAGCTAACGGCCATAATGGTGTATCAATAATGAGCCAATCACAGTGACTTATTTAAAGCGGGATTTTTAAAGTATGTTTTAAACCACTTACAGTTCTAATTACGTTATATAAAATACCATTTCACATAAAAAATATAGGTATACATACACAAATATATATTTAATTTTTAAGCTTTTTTAATACCTCGAATTATTGATAATTCGAATTAATTTTGGGTCTCTTCGACTTCGACTTATCGAGGTTCGACTGTATTTATAACGAAGTCTAACGGTTTTTCGAATTTTATTGCAAATAGATTTCGGTGTAATTTGTCGCAGGCTACAGTTATTCGTAATTTACTTGTCGAAAATAATTATTGTTATAATCGCAGAACGAATAACTTTTTGCGAAACGATTTTCGAATTTATTCGAGTTTTGGGAGTTTAATGAATTTTATATTTTTAGACGGTTTTGGCAGATTTTAATTTTGAAATAAAAAAATGCTATTTTCCGTGTCAAAGTGTAAATTTTAAAACGATTTTTGGTTTTATCGAAAAATTTTGGCGTTAAAAGGGGACCAGGGCAATATAACTTCGGCTATAGACATTAGGGGTCCATAGAGACAATTTAATATAAATTTTAGGGTGGCCCTATTTCGGGTAAATTCGAATTTTTTTTCACGTTAGTCCTAAATCGGTTCCAAATCTATAAAAAAAATCCATACCAAATTTTAGCTCTTAATTTTAATATTAACCCGGCCCCCCGATAGCCAAAGTTTTAAATAGAAATAATATAGGAAAAGTTTTGTTATTACTTTGGAATATTTAACTAGAACTTTGATTTTGACCTCGAATAACTTTTGAACCAGTCAAGTTAGCGAAAAATCACAAAAGACCTTTTTTGTAGGGCATTAAATTTGCTATAAGACCTATCATTTGGGATACGATCCGTTTATTAGCTCACGAGGAAAAAAATTCCAAAGGAATAACAGAACTTTTCCTATGTTATTTCCATTGAAAACTTTGGCTATCGGGGGGGGCTAAATATTAAAATTAAAAGCTAAAATTTGGCATAATTTTTTTTTTTATAGATTTGAAACCGATTTAGGACTATCGTGAAAAAAAATTGGAATACACCCCAAAATAAGGGCCACCCTAATAAATATATTTTCCAAAATGTATATTATAAATTATTTTTTTTAAATTAGAATTTATCAAAAAAATTACACTTTGAACTCTTCAAGTGAGATCACTTTTTCTCCTTTTGCATAAAATCTTCGTTATATTCGGCCGGGCGCTCTCTGCCCATAAAAAATTTAATTTTAATTTTTTAATTGAACAATTCGATTAGACGAAAACGCATGGGAGGCTGGCGTAACGATCTAATCAGATTACAAAACACCAAATTACTACTTTCGAAAAGACGTTTGAAAGTGTCCCAAATACTTTACAAGCTCTTATCGCGCGCTTCTCTTCGACGTTCCCAAAAACCGAAAGCATTGTTTCGCAAAACGACGAAAAATCTTATTAAAACCCAGCAATTTCTAACACTTTTATGGGCTTTTGTTCGTCGCATTTTAACGCAAAAATTATTCGCGGAGTTGAGTCAGCGCAAAACTTGCGAAACGCAATTAGAAAATCCACCTTCGCGCGTTACAAAATTTCACACAAATTATACAACAGTCATCGAGAGAGAAGATCTGCCCTGCCCGAATTCTTCGAATGTTTCGTGCCCGACGTCCTTTTGCGCGCCCCACGTGCTCGCGCCCTTTTAACGCGCAATTTTAATGAATCGTCGCAAATGAGTAAACGCCGAAGACGGCTTCCCGTAACTCGCCTGAAGATCATCGATAAAGCTCCGTCGTCGAAGTATTATAAATATGTGACGTTTAAAGCGCAGAAACGTCGGGATCTTTTAATCTCTTCGTAGCTCGGCATTTTTTATGGGTTCGTGAAATATGAGGATATGTTTCTGCAACAATGGCCAATATTGTGCAAACGTGCCTACTTTGTTCTTGAAGAGTTATTTATTCACAGAGTTGTCAATGTGGGTTTAAATCTCACGATATTTAACAACCGATTCGAAGAGAACTTCGCCATTGCTCAATACATAATACATGAATGCGAGAACAATAAGGAAAAGCTCTTCTTCTTCGGCTGCTGCTGCTGCTGCTGGTTCTTCTTCGTCTCGCCGAAAAGCCAACGGGCGCATGCCCGGCGTTCGTCATCTGCGACATCTAGCGGGAAAAATCGATTTTTTTGCGTCGATCGTTTATTTGTCGGACGATTTTGGGTTGGGGGATTTTGTGGCCTTAACTCATTAGGCCGAAATGGTCTTTTTACCTATTACATTTTGGGACAAAGTATTGTCAATACGATCAATTTGGTTTAAAAAAAAAAAATTCCAAAAGGAGTTGTCTAAAAATTTTGAATTTATTTCGCAATGTTTTAGAAGGATGGTATGTACAAAGGGCCCGAATGTTGTTTTAATCGAGCGAGTAATAGGGTTTTTAATTTGGTGCTTTATTTTAAAATTTTTATAACGAAGGTAGTGGGAGAAAAAAATCCAGGGGTAGCTCAAGATTTTTAAATGTACAGTTAGCCTAAGAAGTAATCAACACCCTAAAAACAGTACTAACCGTAATCGAGCTATTCCAAGAGACAGGTTTTAGTTAAAAATAGTGTTTAAGGAGATTTATGACGCCTTTTATAAGTACAACAAATATTTTTTTCTATTAATTGTTTAAAAATAACACGACCACTGTAGGTGCTGTTCTAGGG
This sequence comes from Sinopyrophorus schimmeli, assembly GCA_036325965.1. Taxonomy (NCBI): domain Eukaryota; kingdom Metazoa; phylum Arthropoda; class Insecta; order Coleoptera; family Elateridae; genus Sinopyrophorus; species Sinopyrophorus schimmeli. The sequence continues at coordinate 24,189 of JARFIZ010000163.1, forward strand.
TGTTGATTACTTTTTAGGCTGACTGTACATTATCAAAATTTTTATGTAAATCTGTGAAGTTAAATTTTAATTTAATTTTAAGGGTGGTTTAGGAGCAACTACCCACAATAACAGAAATCGTATTTATTATGTTGTGCCTTTAAAAAAAAATTAACATCTATAGGAGTTTAGTAAAAAATTAGAAATTTTATTTTTATGATCTATAAAGATTTACTTATAAATCGCCGAAATTTTAACCATATTCCATGGGTGGTTTGGGAATAATTATTTTATGAATTATCGGGGTAGTTAAATTTCTTAAATTACGCTTAGGACTTTATAAAAAAATTCATATCTCGCGGAAGAGTTGACGAAAAAATTTATAATTTTATTTTTGCAATTTAAAAGGATAGATTTATGAATCGCCCAATTTTGAACGATATCCCATGGGTGGTTTGGGAATTGAATTTCCAGGGTAGTCAAAATTCAGAAGTTAGGCTTGGGACTTTAAAAAAAAAATTCATATCTTCTGAAAGAGTGATTGAAAAAATTAATAATTTTATTTTTGTAATTTAGAAAGATAGATTTATTAATCACCCAATTTTGAACCATATCCCATGGATGGTTTGGGAATAATCGTTCTATCAATTTCCAGGGCAGTTAAAAGTCATAAGTTACACTTTAGACTTTAAAAAAAAATTCATATCTTCCGAAAGAGTTGACCAAAAAATTTATAATTTTATTTTTGGAATTTAGAAGGATTGATTTATGAATCACACAAATTTGGACCATATCCTATGGGTGGTTTGGGAATTGAATTTTCATGGTAGTCAAAATTCAGAAGTTAAGCTTAGGGCTTTAAAAAAAAATCATATCTCCTGAAAAAGTGATTGAAAAAATTTATAATTTTATTTTTGTAATTTAGAAAGATAGATTTATGAATCACCCAATTTTGGACCATATCCCATAGGTGGTTTAAGAATTGAATTTCTAGGGTAGTCAAAATTGGGAAGTTACGCTTAGGACTTTAAAAAAAAAATGATTTCTCCCGAAAGAGTGATTGAAAAAATTTATAATTTTATTTTTGTAATTTAGAAGGATAGATTTATTAATCACCCCAATTTGGACCAGATCCAATGGGTGTTTTTGGAATTGAATTTCCAGAGTAATCAAAATTCAGAAGTTACGCTTAGGACTTTCAAAAAAAAATTCATATCTCCCGGAAGAGTTGTCGAAAAAGTTTATAATTTCATTTTTGTAATTTATAAGGATACATTTATGAATCACCCAATTTTGAACTATATCCCATGGGTGGTTCAGAAATAATTATTTTATCAATTTCCAAAGCAGTTAAAAAGTCATAAGTTACACTTAAGCCTTTAAAAAAATTAATATCTCCCGAAATAGTTGACGTAAAAATTTATAATTTTATTTTTGTAATTTAGAATGATAGATTTATGAATTGCCAAAATTTGGACCACATCCCATGGATGGTTTGGGAATGGAATTTCCAGGGTAGTCAAAATTCAGAAGTTACGCTTAGGACTAATAAAAAAAAATCATATCTACCGAAAGAGTTGACGAAAAAATTCATAATTTTATTTTTGTAATTTAGAAGGATAGATTTATGAACCACCCAATTTTGAACCATATTCCATGGGCGGTACGTCAAAAATTAATTTTTCTAAGTCAAACGACTACGATCGCATTTACGCACACAAAATCCGTCCTTTTTAAATCGGGCCGCGGGAAAAAAATTTACGAGCCATTTAATTACGTTTCCATAAAAACAATCTATTAATCGGAGCGAAAGAAAAACGCCAAAAGATTTAAAAACAAATAAAGAGAGGAAGGCGCTCGTTCTAACGGCTACAAATCCGACCTTGCTTCGAATTAGTTCTACATAATAATTTACGTGTTATCTTCGATTTAACTTTATATTAGCTTTTTAACTTATTAGTTTTAACTATCGGTTACATGATTATCGTGTAAAGTAAACCAGCTTATAACTAAACGTCGTGACAAGGCGGTTTTTAGTTAAGACAAGTTAAATTGCCGTGTAGAAGAAACGGCACTGTTAGTTACATTATTCTCGACATCTTCGTCCTAACATTCTTCATTTTTTACGGATCTTCCTCCTTCTTCGCTTTTCAAACTTGTACATCGGTACCGTTACACTCGCTTTCACGTCAATCTTTCCCGGAGCCCCCTTCGCGGCCGGGCGACCATTTTGTTTTTCTAAATTAATTTATTTTCTAAATTAAAGTCGCTTTTAATTATCGGCGAAGAATTCCTAAGGTAGGAGGAAGTTCGCGGTCGTTTTATTTTTCGCGAAAAAAAAATACACGGGCAGCTTTACCGTCGAGTTCGAAAGGGCAGAAGTAAAGACAAAGGGACGTTAGAGCTTTTTACGGCCTTCGTGCTGCCGCAAGCCGTACGGAATTTATTGTAAATCACTCCTCAAAAATTTAACGCTAATTGTTTGCGCACAAAAGGCTTTTAATAAGCGAAAGCCACACTTCAACACGACGCTTAAAATTGTTATTAATTTCCAGCCCCACACGAAGACGAAATTACTGTTTCTTTCTGCCGACCCTTTTTTTCTTCCGCGTTTTAATTAACTTTTGATAAAAATTGCGGAGCAAATTAAGTTTGCGCGGGGAGAGGAGCGCGCGCGCACACACACACGCATAGACGAAAAAAAAAGGGGCAAACTCGTTTACGAAATTAAACCGCGAGAAATTTTAATAATAAACATATAAATAAAGGACGTAGCGAATAAATAAAAAGCGCAAACTTGTCTTCGGCATTTATAATTGGAGCTGTGTGAAATTTTCGTTAATAAAAATGTCGCTCCTTTTTTTTAAATAATTTTTTTTTGGGTTAATCTGCGCCATTAATTATCGAGTTTCGTCGCTTGGGATTTAATTAAAGTTAAGAGCGCTTTAACAAATTACTTAACACGGGAATTACGCAAAGTCGCAATTAATTTTTGAATCGTAAGAGGTACAAGGCTTATTAATTTAATTTTTTTTTGGTTTCTGGTTTTAGAGATCTTTCACGCTCATCCTTCAGGCCGTGGACCACAACAACTTCACAGCTCCTGGTGAGTAAATTTTAATTTTTTTTCGAACGGCCTTTTCTTCGTCTCATTTCGTACCAAGAACTTTGGAGATTTTCGGCTCGAAAAATGTATTTAAAAATAACCCAATCATATATTACAAAAAAAAAATTTTTTTTAATTATTACTATGTACCCCGACGGAATTCTGCCAATGGGACTTCAGTGTTTCGTTTGCAATTTTTAAAATGCACTTAAAAATGCCAGAAAAGAGGGCGAGAAGGGCATTTTGCGGAACAACAGGGGCTGTTTTAATGATGGGGCTCGTTTTATGTTTACCGAAGCTGACGAGATTGAAATTTTTTCAAAAAGTTGATATGGCCAAGTTTGTTCTGGGAATTTAGGATTTAAATTATTTTACTTAGAGGGACCGGATCGGCTTTAATTAATAATTCTAATTGTGGTTTGTTAAAGGTAAAATCGATTCGATTAAATCGTACGATTCAACGTCTTCGTTATATAAAAGTTTGGCTTCGAACGTTATCACGAACGCTTTTTACATTTGCAGTTTTATCAAATTCGATAAATAACTTTCTGGCGTACGTGACTTTTGTATTTGGCCTTGCTTTTATTTGGATTTTATTCGAATCGAATTAGGAATTTGGTCTTCGTTAATGAGGTATTAAAGGCTCTAAAAGATGCACCGAGTTAAAATAGTTTGGCCCAAAAAAAATGGCTTAAATAAAAATTATATTTGACGCATTTAAAATACTAAAAAGGGTGTAATTAAATTAATGATGTGGGTTTAACATTGATTTTTTAAAGGGCATATTTTGATTTTAGTTTATAGGGGAAAGTATGTTTATTTTATATTTCTAAACCGATTAATAAAAGTTCCAAAAACACAAGAACATTGGGCTCCAAAGTCGACGCACATTAAATCGTATTGGGCCGTCTCGAAATCTTAGGAACCGCATTTTTTTCGAAGTGGCACTCGCAAAAATCAAAGGCCCAAATTTATTTAAACAAATCGAAAACGCAAAAACGCAATAAAAATTAGTTTTAGCAATTTTACGCGGTTAGCAGCGTGCGAACTTGGGTTAGGGGTTAATTTTGATATTACCTCGAATTTATTTTCGACCCTTTGCCTCTCACTCCCCCTCATCGCAAGCGAAATTTCTGCAGTTTTTTAAAGTGCCAAAATAATACGTCGACCTTGCAAATTTTTTGCGATAAGAAATTTACCTGCTCGTTTGCCTTAGCGAAGTCATTAAACTCGAAATTTTCAAAGTGAAAGCACGTATTTTGGTTTGTGTGTGTGTGTGTGTGCGAATTTTTCTGTGGGAGCCGAGGAAGACCCGGATGGCCTTTTTTCCACGCATATGTTATAAGGTATTTGGGCTTTTTTCCATCAATCAAAATATTTGTTTAAATTAAAATAAAATAATTAAGGGTCGAATTTGTAAAACTTACATTCTATAACGCCTTTTAGTCATCGATCAACAATAACAATTTTAATTATGACAAAAAAATCAAAATTGATAGGTTTTAATTGATGCAACTTTTAGTTTTTAGAAAAAAAATAATAGCTCCCTTTTCGTTTAATTTATTTACGCGAAATTTTATAAACGCAAAGCCATAAGACCATTCTAAGTCCTTATTTAAATTTAGCAAAATTGCATAGCAAATTTTTCAATAATCTATTTTGGAATGTATTCGTATTCCCTCGATTAAATGTACACATTTAAATCAAATAAATGCTTCGATTTTTTTCAAAAGCAAATTATCACTCTAATTTTTGGAAAAATTACAACACTGTATTTATACCAGAACCAGCATATTTTTGGACAGTTATTTTAGAAAAATTAACAATACAACTTTTTGGAAATCGAAAATGTAAGTTTTTTAATTTGAAATAAAGAGGCTAATATAGACAAATCGAACGAATGCGGTCATGCGCGCGTTCGAGCGAAAAGTGGCACATTTCCGAGCGAGGGAGGCAAATGAAGCGCGACGCGGAGCGGCGCGCTTTATTTTCCCGAGATCGGACATGTGCAACTTTGAGCTCGAATGCGCGCACTCGATTTTAAGCACGATTCACAATCATTAATTGACTTTCAAAATTTTTCAATTAAAAATTACAGGTCCGCATTTCTACCAGGTATCCGAAATGGCCAATTTAGTACTTTTTAGAATTTTATTAATAGCAATAAACGCTCATAACATTTTTCAAACATAAAATGTCTTTTTAGCTCTAAATTTAATTTGAAAAAGAGAAGATGAATGCAGACAAATCCAAGAACGTGCACAAAAAGTCACCGAATTTGCCATTTTCGAAATTTCTAAAGCCGATCCCCACAAAAAACGAAACGAATTTTTTTTAATACACCGAGTCATCGATGCGACGATCACAACTCCTCGAAGACGCTTTTCTAAAATACTCGAATAAAGAAATCGTAACGGAAGCGCTCGAAGAAAACGTCCCAAGTTGTTTTCGTACATAAAGGAGTCGAGTGTTTTCCACTCGAGGAGAAAAAATTAGGCTTCGTTATAGAAAAACCGTGCCCGAAGTAACACTGAAAGTGGCAGAAGTGTAGGACGACCATTCAAAGAGCAAATACTCTTTCGAAAAAGGAAAAAGTACGGGCTCCTATTAATGTTCGTCTGTCACAAACATCCACCTACGTTAAAGTGTCAATAATTAATTTAAGCCGGCGTTCTCCTTATAAATATTTAACAGCTTCGTGTTTGTCGATTTTGCCTTTTGACTCCGCAAGTCTTCGAGCGAATGCTTAACCCACATAATTTCCAAAGTGTACATAATAATCGTCCGATTTGCCTCCTGCAAACACTCGACGCGAGAAAATTGCGGCGTTCGCCTCCGTTTGCACGTCTTTCGGTGTTAATTAAGATCGCAGATAAGCGCGAAGACGTAATTACCATCCAAAAAACCAATTCTGCGAGGTTACCGAACGCGTTGTTCGCTTAGAAAAGGGGAAAAGCTCGAATCCGTTCGCGGAATGTGAAATTTCGTTGAATAATCGCAATTTCGCAAGTCGTACGAGGAGCACAAAGACGCCCACGTGTTACGAAAAAAAAAAGTCTCGTGAATCGGAAACGGTAGGAGGACGATTACGGCGAAAGGAGTGAATGAATGAAGATGGGATGAATGGGGCCGAGGCGAAGGCACGATTGTCCCGGGGGTGCCTCAAATTTTGTACCGCTTACGCACACCCCAATTATGGCTTTGAAGTTACTTAGGGCAAGGTCGGATTTTTTTACAGGTCATTTTTTTGTCGGGCTTTTTATTTTTAGGCGCACAATTATTGGTTTAAAAGTGACTTAAGGCGTTGTAATGGACGGGTTTGATGAAGGCATTAGTGAAAAAAGTAATTTTTTAACGTTTTATTAGCATAGGAACGATTGTGCACCGCACTGTTAAAGATTTTGAGAAAATTTGTGGGGGTGGACGGGCGACGCTGGATTAATTTTGATTTTCGTGAAAATGGGAAGTTCAAAAAATGCATAATTTGATTGTTTTTTAATTGTTGTCCCGAATTATGTTAGATTTTTTTTTAAAACACAATTTAGGTTCAAAAAAATAGTACACAACTATATGTATAAAAATTTTAAAATAATTTTCGGTTTTTTGTATAATTTCAAAAACAGATCGGAACGGTAATGAATTTTTTACGGGCTTATAAGGCGACCTACAAAAAAAACATAATTGATATAAAATGGTCCTGAAAGTACACTCTAAACAGCCCTTGTGTTAGATTTAAATAATTTTGAAAAATAATATTTGGTTTTTTTATTATTTCAAAAACAGATAGAAACGGTTATTAATTTTTTACGGGCTTATAAGGCGAGCTACAAAAAAAACATATTTAATATAAAATAGTCCTGAAAGTCCTCTCTAAACAGCCCTTGTGTTAGATTTAATTAATTTTGAAAAATTATTTTTGGCTTTTTTATTATTTCAAAAACAGATAGAAACGGTCATTAATTTTTTACGGCCTTATAAGGCGAGCTACAAAAAAAACATAATCGATATAAAATGGTCCTGAAAGTCCTTTCTAAACAGTTCTTGTGTTAGATTTAAATAATTTTGAAAATTAATTTTCGGCTTTTTATTATTTCAATAACAGATAGGAACGGTAATTAATTTTTTACAGGCTTATAAGGCGGGCTCCAAAAAAAACATAATCGATATAAAATGGTCCTGAAAGTCCCCTCTAAACAACCCTTGTGTTAGATTTAAATAATTTTGAAAAATAATTTTTGGCTTTTTGGATAATTTCAAAAACAGATAGGAACGGTAATTAATTTTTTACGGGCTTATAAAGCGAGCTACAAAAAAAATATAATCTATATAAAATGGTCCTGAAGGTCCCCTCTAAACAACCCTTGTGTTAGATTTAAATAATTTTGAAAAATAATTTTTGGCTTTTGGATAATTTCAAAAACAGATAGGAACGGTAATTAATTTTTTACGGGCTTATAAAGCGAGCTACAAAAAACATAATTTATATAAAATGGTCCTGAAGGTCCCTCTAAACAGCCCTTGTGTTAGATTTAAATAATTTTGAAAATAATTTTGGCTTTTTATAATTTCAAAACAGATAGGAACGGTAATTAATTTTTACGGGCTTATAAAGCGCGCTACAAAAAAACATAATCTATATAAAATGGTCCTGAAGGTCTCCTCTAAACACCCTTGTGTTAGATTTAAATAATTTTGAAAAATAATTTTTGGCTTTTTGATAATTTCAAAACAGATAGGAATGGTAATTAATTTTTACGGGCTTATAAGGCGAGCTACAAAAAAATATAATCTATATAAAATGGTCCTGAAGGTCCCTCTAAACAGCCCTTGTGTTAGATTTAAATAATTTTGAAAAATAATTTTTGGCTTTTTATTAAATTTTAAAACAGATAGGAACGGTAATTAATTTTTACGGGCTTATAAGGCGAGCTACAAAAAAATATAATCGATATAAAATGGTCCTGAAGGTCCCTCTAAACAACCCTTGTGTTAGATTTAAATAATTTTGAAAAATAATTTTGGCTTTTGGATAATTTCAAAACAGATAGGAACGGTAATTAATTTTTTACGGGCTTATAAAGCGAGCTACAAAAAAAATATAATCTATATAAAATGGTCCTGAAGGTCCCCTCTAAACAACCCTTGTGTTAGATTTAAATAATTTTGAAAAATAATTTTTGGCTTTTTGGATAATTTCAAAAACAGATAGGAACGGTAATTAATTTTTTACGGGCTTATAAAGCGAGCTACAAAAAAATTAATCTATATAAAATGGTCCTGAAGGTCCCTCTAAACAACCCTTGTGTTAGATTTAAATAATTTTGAAAAATAATTTTTGGCTTTTTGGATAATTTCAAAAACAGATAGGAACGGTAATTAATTTTTTACGGGCTTATAAAGCGAGCTACAAAAAATATAATCATATAAAATGGTCCTGAAGGTCCCTCTAAACAACCTTGTGTTAGATTTAAATAATTTTGAAAAATAATTTTTGGCTTTTTGGATAATTTCAAAACAGATAGGAACGGTAATTAATTTTTACGGGCTTATAAAGCGAGCTACAAAAAAATAATCTATATAAAATGGTCCTGAAGGTCCCTCTAAACAACCCTTGTGTTAGATTTAAATAATTTTGAAAAATAATTTTGGCTTTTAGGATAATTTCAAAACAGATAGGAACGGTAATTAATTTTTACGGGCTTATAAAGCGAGCTACAAAAAAACATAATCGATATAAAATGGTCCTGAAGGTCCTCTAAACAACCTTGTGTTAGATTTAAATAATTTTGAAAAATAATTTTTGGCTTTTTGGATAATTTCAAAACAGATAGGAACGGTAATTAATTTTTTACGGGCTTATAAAGCGAGCTACAAAAAAAATATAATCTATATAAAATGGTCCTGAAGGTCCCCTCTAAACAACCCTTGTGTTAGATTTAAATAATTTTGAAAAATAATTTTTGGCTTTTAGGATAATTTCAAAAACAGATAGGAACGGTAATTATTTTTTTACGGGCTTATAAAGCGAGCTACAAAAAAAATATAATCACTATAAAATGGTCCTGAAGGCCTCCTCTAAACAACCTTTGTGTTAGATTTAAATAATTTTGAAAAATAATTTTTGGCTTTTTGGATAATTGCAAAAACAGATAGGAACGGTAATTAATTTTTTACGGGCTTATAAAGCGAGCTACAAAAAAAATATAATCTATATAATATGGTCCTGAAGGTCCCCTCTAAACAACCCTTGTGTTAGATTTAAATAATTTTGAAAAATAATTTTTGGCTTTTAGGATAATTTCAAAAACAGATAGGAACGGTAATTATTTTTTTACGGGCTTATAAAGCGAGCTACAAAAAAAATATAATCACTATAAAATGGTCCTGAAGGCCTCCTCTAAACAACCTTTGTGTTAGATTTAAATAATTTTGAAAAATAATTTTGGCTTTTTGGATAATTCAAAACAGATAGGAACGGTAATTAATTTTTACGGGCTTATAAAGCGAGCTACAAAAAAAATATAATCTATATAATATGGTCCTGAAGGTCCCCTCTAAACAACCCTTGTGTTAGATTTAAATAATTTTGAAAAATAATTTTTGGCTTTTAGGATAATTTCAAAAACAGATAGGAACGGTAATTATTTTTTTACGGGCTTATAAAGCGAGCTACAAAAAAAATATAATCACTATAAAATGGTCCTGAAGGCCTCCTCTAAACAACCTTTGTGTTAGATTTAAATAATTTTGAAAAATAATTTTTGGCTTTTGGATAATTTCAAAACAGATAGGAACGGTAATTAATTTTTACGGGCTTATAAAGGGGAGCTACAAAAAAATATAATCTATATAATATGGTCCTGAAGGTCCCCTCTAAACAACCCTTGTGTTAGATTTAAATAATTTTGAAAAATAATTTTTGGCTTTTAGGATAATTTCAAAAACATATAGGAACGGTAATTAATTTTTTACGGACTTATAAGGCGAGCTACAAAAAAAAACATAATTTATATAAAATGGTCCTGAAGATCCCCTCTAATCAGCCCTTGTGTTAGATTTAAATAAATTCCAAAAATAATTTTCGGCTTTTTGTATAATTTCAAAAACAGATAGGACCGGTAATTAATTTTTTACGGGCTTATAAGGCGAGCTACAAGAAAAACATAATCGATATAAAATGGTCCAGAAGGTCCCCTTTAAGCAGCCCTTGTGTTAGATTTAAGAATAATTAAGACGAAGATTTTTATATTTTTTTTATTTTCAATAAATGTTGGGCTTAGTAAATGTTGTCTTTGACGGATTCGAATAATCGCGTAATAAACCCCCCAATTAAACAAAATAAATGCGCGAAAAAAAAAATATAAAGTCGAGACATTACATATTTTTTAATTTACTCAAAATATAATTGTAGGAAATTCCTAACTCTTTCAGATTTGGATTCTTTTTAAAAACAACCAAAAATTATAATTTTAGATCTTTTTACCACAGGAAAAATTAAAAAAAAAACAATTAAGTAGCATAAATGAATTTTTTTAAAGCGTCTTAAAGTCGAGACATATATTTTTTAATTTACTCAAAACATAATCGTAGGAAATTCTTAACTCGCTCACTTTTTGGATTTTTTTCAAAAACAACTTAAAATAATAATTTTAGATCTTTTCAGAACTGGAAATGCCCAAAGGAAACTAATACAGTTGAACAAATTTTTATTTTTGAAAGTTTTCGAAGTGAATACATTACAAAATTTTTATTTTCGACTTTAGAACAACGAAATTTTTTCAAAAATTGTAAATTTCCTTGCCCCAAACAAATTCTAACAAAACCAAAAAAAACCAAATCCATCTGTCCTTGTCCAATTTTCGAATTTCTCGCTTGAGTAATTGGGTAGCCTTCTCAAATTTTTCAGTGACGAACAGCATAATCGAGGAGGCGACCTACTCGGGCATAATCGACCCGAGCGCCGAATGGCACACGCTGAACCACAGGGGCCCGAAGGCCCGAATAACGTACCGGGTCCGGGTCAAGTGCGACACCCACTACTACAACGCCACCTGCACGAAATTCTGCCGGCCCAGGGACGACAAATTCGGCCACTATCGCTGCGACATCAACGGCGACAAGGAGTGCATCGAGGGCTGGAAGGGCACCAACTGCGAGATCGGTAAGTCCGAGACGATTTTTCCTCCAGATCTAATTGCCCTCCTGAAGATTTTACATTTCGATTAAATTGTTCGTACGAGGCGTTTTGATGGGAAGTCGTTGCCCTGCAAATAGTTTCTTGCTGATAGATCTTGGCATGTTCTTTGCTCGCTAATTGTAATGATCGTTAACCGGCGAGAGCAGTTGACTTCGCCCGTTAAGGATCTTCAGATCCTCTTCGCGGGGTTAGAATTAATTGAGGCCCCCGATCAGGTGCATCTGGTGAAACGATTTTTCTCTCTCGCGACCCGAAGTCGTACCGTCGAAAGTTCCTCTGGGTTTATGGCAATGGAAAAGAGCTATCTGATTTATAGAAAGACATAAAAGTAAAATTAAGGCCGAGACATTCTATGTTTTTATGGCTTTTCGAAATGGAGTTATAATAGCTAATAATAACAGTATTGTCGATGAATTATACGAGTCGTATCGTAAATCTGATGAAATTTACAATCCGAACGTCCCATCTCGAGCGAAGAAGTTGATATGTGAGCGACTTTGCCTCGGAACAGCGGTTTCCAAAATGGGGCGCAAAGGGTTTTGAAAAAACAGTCGTTTTTTGTATTATTTTGCGTAATACGCCTATCCCTCCATTTAAACGGTTGTACCTTGGTCCCTTTGTACCTAGGCCAACTTTAATTTTTTTAATATTTGAAGAGGCTTTCGTGGCCCATAATTTTCGATATTTCAAATGCCTCATTGGCAGACATTAACGTAAAGTTGGCAGCAGCGGGCCAAAATGTACTTTGTTAATGTATTTTTTATTTTTTTTATATGTATGAGACGAATTGAAATTTTTAATCGAAAAAAACATCGAAAAAACCGAGCGTGCGCATTCGAGCTCAAAGTGGCACATTCCGATCTCGGGAAAATGAAGCGCGCCGCTCCGCGTCGCGCTTCATTTGCCTCCCTCGCTCGGAAATGTGCCACTTTTCGCTCGAACGCGCACGTCTTCGTATTTATCGAATTTGTCCGCAATTAGACTTCTTTCTTTTCAATTAAATTTAGTGCCAAAAAAAGATTTTCTATTTGGGAAAAGTTGCGGCACAGAATGTTAGTAATAATTTTGTTTAAAAGCGCAAAATCAACTTTTTGGAATTTTTGTTATAAATACGGACCTGTAATTTTTAATTAAAAGTTCAATTTCTTTAAGAAAATCACACTAACATAATTTCAAAAGCAGTGGCCTAGCTATAGGGGAACCCGTCGTACCTTGGTCCCTTTGTACCCAGGGCAACTTTATTTTTTTTTAATATTTGCGGGCTTTCGTGGCCCATAATTTTCGATATTTCGAATGCCACATTGACAGACGTTAACGTAAAGTGAGCAGCAGCTGGCCAAAATGTACTTTGTTAATGTATGAGATCAATTGAAATTTTTAATCGAAAAAAAGTAAGTTTTTTATATTCTTTTTACTCAAATATCTTATTGATTTTTATTACTTAACAACAAATGACTCATCGTAATGGAAAGATTATTTATTAATGTTGGCATAGTAGTGGTCCGATTTTGGCACGGCATAATCTTTAATTTTATTTTTGAGTTTAAACATCACGGGTCGATGTGTTGTACCTCGGTCACCGTCAATAAGTTGTACCTTGGCACTAAGATCAACGTGTAATAAATAAAAATTTAGAAACACCTTTGTTATAAATTCTTATTTTTTTTTATTTTGCTTCAGATAATATGCCTCGCAAGTCTAACGAAAAAATTTAAATTTTTGCAAAGTTAACCATTAAGCATATGAAATTTTAGTATAGGAGAAAAGTTTTGTTAATTTTAGAGTCATCTCAAAGAATAACATTAGTAGTTCTTATAATGCAAAAATAAATACATATATAGTTTTCATAGAACTTTCATTTTGCTTAATGCGCATAGAGCCAAGGTACATCACCTCTGTTGTACCTAGGCCATAGATCCACTAATTTCTGAAATCTTATAGCAATTCGAGTAAACGGTGGTAATGCTTTCGAATATTTTATGATGAATGCCTTATTAGTGCCCCCACTACGATGCAATTCATTTTATCAACAAATTGTTACGTCAAGTGGACCCCTCATTTTCCACTTGATCATGGAATACTTGTTCAAATTTATTGTTCGAAAGTACTAATAATCATCCCTTAAAAAAGATTTAGAAAATTTTGAATTTAACAATTTTTTTTACAATGAAAATTTTCTGTACTATTAATTAAAAAATTAATTGTGAAAAAGCTGTTGGAGATAACTTAACGAAATTTTCAGAGCTTATAGTAATATATTTATAATTTTATAAAAAAAATATAAAACAATTTAATTTGCTTATTATCATACTTTTTATTAACATTTAAATAAACAAATGAAAATTTTAACGACTTCTCTGTACGATTTTTGAATTTTTTTTTTAGTTATATGCCTTAGACATTTAAATTTAATATTCCGAAATAAAATTTCACTGCCCGGCATTAGTTTAAATAATATATGTACATTTTTATTTACGAAGCAGCAGGCGGTGTGAGTACAGCGCACACCCGATTTTAGATGCTCTGGCTGTAGATCGCTACATATACATTTTAATAACTATTTCTTATAATTAAAATAATTCCATCTAATTTAATTTTTTTAAATTATATTTAAAATAATATCTTCAACAAATAATCAAGATAATTATAAATTTATTATTTATATAAAAACAGTTAAACGAATGAACAGGTAAATACAATTAATAACTAAATTAACATTTAAAATTTTTTTTGTTGTTTTGTAACGCAATATTAGTTGTAATTTTTTCATCTTCAGAAAAAAAAATTACAAGGGAAAAAAGCACCAGGGTACAACAGGTTTCCCCCAACTTTATATAGTATAATAAATTCAATAAACACGAAGATGTGCGCGTTCGAGCGAAAAGTGGCACATTTTCGAGCGAGGGAGGCAAATGAAGCGCGACGCGGAGCGGCGCGCTTCATTTTCCCGAGATCGGAAATGTGCCACTTTGAGCTCGAATGCGCACACTCGGTCTTAAGCACGATTCACAATCATTAATTTACTTTCTTAGCATTTTATCAACAAATTGTTACATATACAATTTAGAAAAAATTACAAATCAAAAAAGAGCCAAGGTACAACAGGTTTCCCTTAATTTTCGAAAATCGTGTTTTAAACAGACGACATTTTGAGCTTCTAGGAAGCCATTCCGACCATTTTTAAATTTAATTTAATGAGTAATGTGTTCCCCCTCTCTACACATTTTTTTTAATGGTTCCTCAGGACCCATTTTATTTTTTTAATGTGCAACGAAACATGTTTCTTTTAAACGAATAATAAATCAAAATCCCATTACCATTTTTTTTAAAATTCCAACAATTTTTCACAAAAAAATACGATTTCGATCAACACGATTTTCTCCTGAACCGTGTAAATCGGAAAATGGTGGGAAAGCTCCAAGATGAAATTTTTTCAAGGGCAAAATACAGTTTTGGAAACCACCCATCCAACTTTAAAAAAAAACTTCTCAAAGGGACGCTCGAGTTCAACTTTTTCTAACCTCAAAGATTCTTTTTTGGGCCTTATTGGGGCATTCGCAAAACATTTTCTAGTCGGCCAATTGTAGATATTCAAGTAAATGACATTTTTGTTAGTTTTTTTCGCGCCCCTCAGACCCGTTCGTGAACCGCCGTTTCGGCAGGAGCTTTCTCAAAAACCGAAATCGACGAGGCAAAAAAAACGAACGATGGCAGATTGACGACCTTTGGCGTGCCTCTTCGGCGTTCGAAGGAACATTTCGCGAGAGAGACGGTTAATCGTCATTAACTGCCTACTGCCCAAGTGTGTTTCTCTTGTGCTTGGCAAGCAGACCCAGCATGGCTTGTACCTTATTAGAGGCTTATTTTACACCCAGCCGTGTTTACTGCTAACTTAATAGGGATTTTGCAGCCGCGACATGACATCGATTGACTGCCTATTGGCAATCGATGCTTTTAATGCACGCTGCACACTGCACTTTGCACTCTAAATCACTTTTACTGCACTATTAATTTCTCTACAAATCAAACAAGAGTCGTTTTATTGTTATGTGTTTGTTTGCTCCTTCCAGCGCGCGTTAAAGTCTTTGTTCCTTTTTGCCTTCTTTTTATTTTGGCTACGTACGCTTCGCGTTGTTATTTTTACGCCGTTTAGACGTGTTGTTGGGAATAGTCGTTTTTTTTCGTTGTTGTTAATTAAATAAATGTGTTTTTTTTTATTAATTGTTTTATTTTATTTATTTTAGCTGCTTGCAAAAGTGGATGCCATCCTGTCCACGGGAAAT
Source organism: Sinopyrophorus schimmeli (assembly GCA_036325965.1). Taxonomy (NCBI): domain Eukaryota; kingdom Metazoa; phylum Arthropoda; class Insecta; order Coleoptera; family Elateridae; genus Sinopyrophorus; species Sinopyrophorus schimmeli. Next base: position 39,754 of record JARFIZ010000163.1, read on the forward strand.
GCGATAATCCGGAGGAGTGCAAGTGAGTCTGTTTTTTGATTTAGAATTTTGAAAAAAATTTTAATTTGACTTAAATTTAGTCCTTTTTCGATTGACGAAGGGCGCGTTTGAATCGGAGCGTCCGTTTTTTTGTTAGGACTAATTTGCGAGTCCTGTTTGCGTTTTTCTTGAAGTTGTTGGGTTGGGTTTCGAAAAAAAAATTTTTTTTTGAAAACGGGGGCGAATTTGTTTAAATGCGGTTTACGACGAGTTGGAATTTATTGGATTTTATGTTGTTTCGGTGATTTTTAGGGGTTTTGCGGAAGAGCGACGTTATTGGCGCGAAATACAAGGTTTTGGTTTAAAGTGATGAGAAGTATAAAATTAAAAAAAAATTGAAAATTTCTTGATACACGTATTTGCTTAAATTTTGTCCTTTTTCGACTGGCGAAAACCGCATTCAAATTAGATTATTCGTTTTCTTGTTATAAACAATTTTTGAGTTTGATCTGTTGTTTTTTTGAAACTTTTTTTGTATTGAAATTGCTAAATAAATTTATTTCTTGAAAACGACGAAAGATATTGAAACGCGGTTTTCACAGCATTATAACATAATTAATTTGACATAACATATTTGATTTATAAAAAGTTTTGTGAAAAATAACACACCGGCGCGAAATTCAAAACTTGGATTTAACTGAAACTTTCGAGCGGTTAAAAAAATTTAATAACTCAATTTTTAAAAAATCGCCGGGACACCTATTTGCTTAAATTTAGTCTTTTTCGACTGGCGAAAACCGCATTCAAATTAGATTATTCGTTTTCTTGTTATAAACAATTTTTGAGTTTGATCTGTTTTTTTTTGAAACTTATTTGTATTGAAATTGCTAAGAAAATTTATTTCTTGAAAACGAAGAAAGATATTTAAACGCAGCTTTCACAGCATTATAACATAATTAATTTTACATAACATATTTAATTTATAAAAAGTTTTCTCGAAAAATAACACACCGGCGCGAAATTCAAAACTCAGATTTAACCGAAATTTTCGAACGGTAAAAAAACAATTAAAAATTCATTTTTTAAATCGCCGGGACACCTATTTGCTTAAATTTAGTCCTTTTCGACTGGCGAAAACCGCGTTCAATTCAGCCTATTCGTTAATTTGTTATAAACAATTTGTGAGTTCAATCCGTACTTTATTTTCGAACCTCACTTTTTCGCGAATCGAAATTCTCAAAAGCGAAGAAATATTTTTAAAAGCAATTTAATTTTACCTAATTTTTATAAATTGCGAAGAACCGTCGCCCAACCAAAAAAAAACAACAATGAGGCAGCAAAAAAACTCGAAACTGCCGATTAAAAAAATCGTTAACGAGCAGCCCAACACGCCATTCTAATTAATCAGATTTAGAAAGAATAAAATCGTGGGCGGACGTAATAACCTTAATATTAACAACAATAACAACGGCGAAACACATTCCGGAAGTAATAACTTTAATAACATTTAATCTTCGCCAATAATCGACCGTCGACAATGAAAAGCCAATAAATAGTTTAAAGCTAAAACCGATAGCTTTTACGATAGTTAATTAAGAAACTATATTCGATATACGAAATGCCGTTAGAGCAGCAAAAGGCGCAAAAAAAACCGAAAAACACAGATAACGCGTATCTAGATCAATGAAAAGACACGACCAATCGTTACGAAAGCCTCCAATCTCCATTACTAACCGCTCCTTGGGTGGTAGTTTGGAAATCGTGACCGTCCACATCTTTTTTTTTAAATATTTTTTTTTTAACTTCTCTACAACTTCTTCCATCTCCGACGAGAGCGCGTCAAAGCCCCAAAAACCGCTCGCGTCTCCGCGAAAGTGTAACTTCTCGGCACTTCTTAAAAACTCGCAAGTAATTCCGATTAGAGATTTTTCGTGTCGGCCATTCGGGCCACAACGATCCAATCGTCCGATAAAGTCGATTGCTATAAATTTTATTTTGACCCGACGTAAAACAATAGTCATCTTAGAAAGCCGGAAGATGTCGAAGAGCTGAAACGTAAAGCTCCAAAGATTTTGAAAAAGTTTGCGGATTTAAAATCCTCGAACTTGGTGTCGTCGGGCAGCGTTAAAGAGCTATGAGCAAATATTGACAATTTTTTGAGAAATGTGCGATGGACGATTTAATTCTTAAAAATTTTTGAAGTTGAACTTCAAGCGCGTAAAATAAAATCCAAAAATTATTTTTGAGAAAATCGTCGAGGCGCTTATCGCCCCAAATTTAGTCCTTTTTCGATTGCTAAAAATTTTATTTAAATAAAAGAAAACGATTTTCTTGTTATAAACAATGTCCGACTTCGGATGTCATTTACTTCTACGAGCTCAGATTTTCCCACATGCAAAATCGATGATGGTTCCTTTCGAATTTAAAAGTTGGGCACTTGGGGAGCTTTGCACATTTTTGAAATTTTGAAATCGAGGGCCGAAGTAGGCGCACCAATTTTTTTTGTAAATCTAAATTAAAAAGGCTTTTGCATTTTGGTTTTTATTTGTTATATTTTTATAGTTATTTTATTTAAAAGACAGATGGCACTAGGGGTGTAATTATTGTATTTATTTTGTTGTAAATGTTTAAGTCAGCCGATTTACAGATGTCGCACTAAGTCCATAAGAGCCTTTCATTAAAAATTTATTTTTATTTAATTATTAATAATTTAAATTTATATCAAAGGGGGGCTACCTTTTAAAATTACGATTAAAATATGTGTCTGGTTGGAGTTGGTTCTTTTCGAATTAAAAAAAAAATTTTCAACGTGGGGGTTTAGGATTTAAATTCTTTTACTTAGAGGGATCAGATCGGCTTTATTAATTAATAATTTTAATTATGGTTTGTTAAAGGTAAAATCGATTCAATTAAATCGTATGATTCAACGTCATCGTTATATAAAAGTTTGGCTTCGAACGTTATCTCGAACGCTTTTTACATTTGCAGTTTTATCAAATTCGGTAAATAACTTTCTAGCGTACGTGACTTTTGTATTTGGCCTTGCTTTTATTTGGATTTTATTCGAATTGAATTAAGAATTTGGTCTTCGTTGATGAGGTATTAAGGGGTTTAAAAGATACATCGAGTTAAAAATAGTTTGGCCTTAAAAAAATGGCATAAATAAAAATAATATTTGTGCCATTTAAAATACTAAAAAAGGGTGTAATTAAATTAATGATGTGGGTTTAACATTGATTTTTTAAAGGGCATATTTTGATTTTAGTTTATAGGGGAAAGTCTGTTTTTTATACTTCTAAACCGATTAATAAAATTTCGAAAAACACAAGAAATTTGAGGCTCCAAAGTCGACTTACATTAAATCGTATTGGGCCGCCTCCAAATCTTAGGAACCACATTTTTTTCGAAGTGGCACTCGCAAAAATCAAAGGCCCAAATTTATTTAAACGAATCGAAAAAGCCAAAACGCAATAAAAATTAGTTTTAATAATTTTATGCGGTTAGCAGCATACGAACTTGGGTTAGGGGTTAATTTTGATATCACCTCGAATTTATTTTCGACCCTTTGCCTCTCGCTCCCCCTCATCGCAAGCGAAATTTCGGCAGTTTTCAAAAGTGCTAAAATAATACGTCGACCTTGCAAATTCTTTGCGATAAGAAATTTACCTGCTTGTTTGCCTGAGCGAGTCATTCAACTCGAAATTTTCAAAGTGAAAGCACGTATTTTGGTTGGTGTGCGTGTGTGTGTGCGAATTTTCCTGTGGGAGCCAAGGAAGACCTGGATGGCCCTATTTCCATGCATATGTTATAAGGTATTTGGGATTTTTTCCATCAATCAAAATATTTGTTTAAATTAAAATAAAAAAATTAAGGGTCGAATTTGTAAAACTTACATTCTATAACGCCCTTTAGTCATCGATCAACAATAACAATTTTAATTATGACAAAAAAATTTAAATTGATAGGTTTTAATTGATCGAACTTTTAGTTTTAGAAAAAAAATAGTACCTCTTTTTTCGTTTAATTTATTTACGCGAAATTTTATAAACGGAAAGCCAAAAGACCATTCTAAGTCCTTATTTAAATTTAGAAAAATGGCATAGCAAATTTTTGAATAATCCATTCTGGAATGTATTCGTATTCCTTCGATTAAATGTACACATTTAAATCCAAGAAATGCTTCGAATTTTTTCAAGAGCAAATTATAACTCTAATTTTTGGAAAAATTACAACACTGTATTTATACCAGAAACGGCATTTTTTTGAAGTTATTTTAGAAAAATATACAATATAACTTTTTGGAAGCGTATTTATGACAGATATCTCAAATTAATCTAAATAAATTTTTTTAAAAGTAAAAATTTTTTTGGGTTCTAAATTTCATTAAAAAAACATATGTTTAAGCCGACAAATCCAAAATTACAGGTCCGTATTTATAACAAAAATCCCAAATTAATCTAAATAAATTTTTTCAAACGTAAAACTTTTTTTGGACACTAAATTTAATTTAAAAAAAGATTCATGCAGACAAATCCAAAATTACAGGTCCGTATTTATAACAGAAATCCCAAATTAATCTAAATAAATTTTTTCAAACGTAAAATCTTTTTTTGGCACTAAATTGAATTCGAAAAAAAGAAGATTAATGCAAACAAATCCAACGAATGCGACGATGCGCGCATTTGAGCGAAAAGTGGCACATTTCCGAGCGAGGGAGGCAAATGAAGCGCGACGCGGAGCGGCGCGCTTCATTTTCCCGAGATCGAAATGTGCCACTTTGAGCTCAAATGTGCGCACTCGGCCTTTCGGAAAAATTCAAAATAATTAATTAATTTAAAATTTACTAAAGTCTTTAATTAACAATTACAGGACCGTATTTCGACCAGGAACCAAAAATGTAAATTTTAAACAGTTTTCATTGTTGAAAATTTTTTCGGTTCGCAATAATTAATTTACTCTCTAAGAATTGTCAATTGAAAATTGCAGGACCGTCTCCCAAACACAAAAAAATCATTTCCTCAGGGGGAAACCCCCGACCTAAGCCAACCTGCAATCCGCGCTTCGCCTTTTGCACGCGCGCAAAAAAAGCCTCACACAATGCGACCATTATCCCATAAGAAAAACGTCTGCAATCCGAAGGCTGAAAGAAACGCATTACATAATAAGTTTCCGCTTCGGCCGACGCAAAAAGCTTACACAGAAACAGTAAGCCAAACAAAAATGAGTCTGCACTTGTAGTTTATTTATAAACTAACAATGTCGTTAGCAATAAAACGGCCAGGAAATGCAATGGCTGGAGCGGAAACTTAATATTGCCCTCTATTATTTCGTTCGGAAAAAATTCGTCGGCGTTCGGCGGACGCCCCCCCGACGAAAGGAGCTTCGCTATTTTTAGGGCCACCAGAAAGAAAACATGAAAGCGAAGAGCTGTAGAATTTTAATTGATCGAAGATCGGAAAAACGTCTCGCGGTCCTAATTGACGTCGTAAAATGCCGCTCTGGTAAACGTGCATAATTGTAACAGGTCGATTTACTTTCAAGCACAAAACGCTCGTAAAATTTTAATTAACGCGTCGAATTTTGCGGATATGAATTCGGGCCGGCCAAAAATCGCGCTGGTAACAGTGCCCAAAAAAACAAAGAAACCGATTTTTTGGCTCGCGTAAGAAAAAACGAGCGCTCATTAACCGCCCTTCCGTAACGTTCGCAGTTGGGATTTTTTTAAAGGAATTCGCGGACAGCAAATACAGTCGAACCTCGATAAGTCGAAGTCGAAGGAAACTAAAAATAATTCGAGTTATCAAAAATTCGACTTATCGAGGTTCGACTTATGGGGGTTGCACTGTACTTTTTTGTAATTAAAAAAAGGTTTTTAATTTCGAAAATTTGTTCAAAACGCGTTTTGGTGTCGTGCTTTTTAATTAATTTCTTCCACTTCTATTAATAATTAATGAGGGGTACTTTGGGGTGGTGGGGGGTGTCCTTTGATATTGCAAATAGACAAGAATTAAAATTAAAATAAAGGCGATAAACAATAACTGGATTTTCTTATGGGGGTTGGACTGTACTTTTTTGTAATTTAAAATAAATGTTTTTTTAATTTCGAAAATTTGTTCAAAACGCGTTTTGATGTCGTGGTTTTTAATTAATTTCTTCTACTTTTATTAATAATTAATGAGGGGGGGGGGTCCTTTGATATTGCAAATAGACAAGAATTAAAATTAAAATAAAGGCGATAAACAATAACTGGATTTTCTTATGGGGGTTGGACTGTACTTTTTTGTAATTTAAAAAAAATGTTTTTTTGCTTTCGAAAATTCGTTTAAAACGCGTTTTGGTGTCGTACTTTTAATTAATTGCTTTCCCTTCTATTAATAATTAATGAGGGGGTACTTTGGGGGGGGGTCCTTTGATATTGCAAATAGACAAGAATTAAAAATTTAAATAGAGCGATAAACAGTAACTGGATTTTCTTATCGCGAACTTTCAACAACGCCCAGTTGCGAAACGTCTATCGAAGTGTTAACAAGGCTCCTCGAAATTTTGATTTTGTTAGTGTTTTGTGCGGTGCGGGGAACGGTTTTCGACCCTTGGAAGCGACCCTTCTACGCCTGTCGTAAGTTGCCTTTTTTTTGAGACTGTTGATTTTTTTTTGGAATTTTATTTGGGCGCTCGCGAATATTTTTGTACCGCCGTGCTCGAAATGAAATGGCGATTTTTTTGGGCCGTAGTGGCTTCGTAAAATGTTATTCGCGAAGCCCAAAATGCATTCGCTTTGTTCGATTTTGAATAGAGCACAGATGTGGCGAACGCGCGCCGGGGGCTATTTTGCCAGCCGACTTATCGCACTTTGCACCTGTGCTTGGAGCCATCGCACATTTGGCCTTGCCGATTTTTAAATGTTTGTTTCTTTGTAGCAGTAATTCGTTATGAATAATTGCGAAGCGTTGAAACGGCTGTTTTAGCAATTTTAGAAAAAATTGCACGTTTTAGTGTTTGGGCGTTCCCACAAATATAATAAGAGAAAAAATATTTTAAATGGCTATCCAGAAATTTCTAAATTATTTTTTTGCCGTATGGCAATTGGAAATAAATAATTATGTTGTATAAGAACGGCCGTTTTGACGATTTTTCGAAATTGGGTGTTTCAGAGTTTGCAGCCTAATAAATCTAATAAGCAAAAAATATTTTTTCTCCTGTGATAGATAGCGGGGAATTTTTTGGAATTTTTTTTGACGTTAACCAATTAGCAGTTAACGATTATAATGCATAATATCGGCCGTTTTGGCAAATTTCAGAATTTGCGTATTTCAATTTTTTGAAGCTCTCAAATCCAATATGAAATAGACTGGTTTTGTTCTTTGAGAGCTATCCTGGATTTTTTTTATTATTTTTTCGGTGTACAGGTAATACAAATAAAGCATTATGCAGCATAGAAACGGTCCTTTTGGCAAATTTCGAAGATGTCATATTTTGCTGTTTGAATCTCAACATTTTCATTAATAATTAAATTGTTTCCTGCTTTGATAGCTATCCAGGATTTTTTTAATTAATTTTCCGGTGTAAAGTAAACATAAATAAAGCATTATACAGCATAGATACGGCCTTTTTGGCAAATTTCGAGGATCAGTTATTTTAGAGTATAAATCTTAACACTTCCATTAAGAATTAAATTGTTTCCTGCTTTGATAGCTACCCGGGATTTTTTAAATTATTTTTTTGGTGTACAGTAGACACAAATAAAGCATTATGTAGCATAGATACGGTCCTTTTGGCAAATTTCGAAAATCACATGTTTGGCAGTATAAATCTTAGCAATTTCAATAAGAATTAAATTGTTTTCTTCCTTGATAGCTATCCAGGATTTTTAAGTAATTTTCCGGTGTAAAGTAAACATAAATAAAGCATTATACAGCATAGATACGGCCTTTTGGCAAATTTCGAGAAAACACTTATTTTAGAGTATAAATCTTAACATTTCAATTTAAAAATTAAATTGTTTCCTGCTTTGATAGCTATCCGGATTTTTAAATTATTTTTGGTGTACAGTAGACACAAATAAAGCATTATGTAGCATAGATACGGTCCTTTTGGCAAATTTCGAAAATCACATGTTTGGCAGTATAAATCTTAGCAATTTCAATAAGAATTAAATTGTTTCTTCCTTGATAGCTATCCAGGATTTTTTAATTATTTTCCGGTGTAAAGTAAACATAATAAAGCATTATACAGCATAGATACGGCCTTTTGGCAAATTTCGAAAATCACTTATTTTAGAGTATAAATCTTAACATTCCATTAAGAATTAAATTGTTTCCTGCTTTGATAGCTATCCGGGATTTTTAAATTATTTTTCGGTGTACAGTAGACACAAATAAAGCATTATGTAGCATAGATACGGTCCTTTTGGCAAATTTCGAAAATCACATGTTTGGCAGTATAAATCTTAGCAATTTCAATAAGAATTAAATTGTTTTCTTCCTTGATAGCTATCCAGGATTTTTTAATTATTTTCGGTGTACAGTAAACATAATAAAGCATTATACAGCATAGATACGGCCTTTTTGGCAAATTTCGAGAATCACTTATTTTAGAGTATAAATCTTAACACTTCCATTAAGAATTAAATTGTTTCCTGCTTTGATAGCTACCCGGGAATTTTTAAATTATTTTTTCGGTGTACAGTAGACACAAATAAAGCATTATGTAGCATAGATACGGTCCTTTTGGCAAATTTCGAAAATCACATGTTTGGCAGTATAAATCTTAGCAATTTCAATAAGAATTAAATTGTTTTCTTCCTTGATAGCTATCCAGGATTTTTTAATTATTTTCGGTGTACAGTAAACATAATAAAGCATTATACAGCATAGATACGGCCTTTTGGCAAATTTCGAAATCACTTATTTTAGAGTATAAATCTTAACATTTCCATTAAGAATTAAATTGTTTCCTGCTTTGATAGCTATCCGGATTTTTAAATTATTTTTCGGTGTACAGTAAACACAAATAAAGCATTATGAGCATAGATACGGTCCTTTTGGCAAATTTCGAAAATCACATTTTGGCAGTATAAATCTTAGCAATTTCAATAAGAATTAAATTGTTTTCTTCTTGATAGCTATCCAGGATTTTTTAATTATTTTCCGGTGTAAAGTAAACATAATAAAGCATTATACAGCATAGATACGGCCTTTTGGCAAATTTCGAGAAAACACTTATTTTAGAGTATAAATCTTAACAATTTCAATAAGAATTAAATTGTTTTCTGCTTTGATAGCTATCCGGATTTTTAAATTATTTTTCGGTGTACAGTAGACACAAATAAAGCATTATGTAGCATAGATACGGTCCTTTTGGCAAATTTCGAAAATCACATGTTTGGCAGTATAAATCTTAGCAATTTCAATAAGAATTAAATTGTTTTCTTCCTTGATAGCTATCCAGGATTTTTTAAGTAATTTTCGGTGTAAAGTAAACATAATAAAGCATTATACAGCATAGATACGGCCTTTTTGGCAAATTTCGAAAATCACTTATTTTAGAGTATAAATCTTAACACTTCCATTAAGAATTAAATTGTTTCCTGATTTGATAGCTATCCGGATTTTTAAATTATTTTTCGGTGTACAGTAGACACAAATAAAGCATTATGTAGCATAGATACGGTCCTTTTGGCAAATTTCGAAAATCACATGTTTGGCAGTATAAATCTTAGCAATTTCAATAAGAATTAAATTGTTTTCTTCCTTGATAGCTATCCAGGATTTTTTTAAGTAATTTTTCGGTGTAAAGTAAACATAATAAAGCATTATACAGCATAGATACGGCCTTTTGGCAAATTTCGAAAATCACTTATTTTAGAGTATAAATCTTAACAATTTCATTAAGAATTAAATTGTTTTCTGCTTTGATAGCTACCCGGGAATTTTTAAATTATTTTTTCGGTGTACAGTAGACACAAATAAAGCATTATGTAGCATAGATACGGTTTTTTTGGCAAATTTCGAAAATCACATGTTTGGCAGTATAAATCTTAGCAATTTCAATAAGAATTAAATTGTTTTCTTTCTTGATAGCTATCCAGGATTTTTTTAAGTAATTTTCCGGTGTAAAGTAAACATAACTAAAGCATTATACAGCATAGATACGGTCTTTTTGGCAAATTTCGAAAATCACTTATTTTAGAGTATAAATCTTAACACTTCCATTAAGAATTAAATTGTTTCCTGCTTTGATAGCTACCCGGGATTTTTTAAATTATTTTTTCGGTGTACAGTAGACACAAATAAAGCATTATGTAGCATAGATACGGTCCTTTTGGCAAATTTCGAAAATCACATGTTTGGCAGTATAAATCTTAGCAATTTCAATAAGAATTAAATTGTTTTCTTCCTTGATAGCTATCCAGGATTTTTTTAAGTAATTTTCCGGTGTAAAGTAAACATAACTAAAGCATTATACAGCATAGATACGGCCTTTTTGGCAAATTTCGAGAATCACTTATTTTAGAGTATAAATCTTAACACTTCCATTAAGAATTAAATTGTTTCCTGCTTTGATAGCTACCCGGGATTTTTTAAATTATTTTTTCGGTGTACAGTAGACACAAATAAAGCATTATGTAGCATAGATACGGTCCTTTTGGCAAATTTCGAAAATCACATGTTTGGCAGTATAAATCTTAGCAATTTCAATAAGAATTAAATTGTTTTCTTCCTTGATAGCTATCCAGGATTTTTTAATTAATTTTCGGTGTAAAGTAAACATAATAAAGCATTATACAGCATAGATACGGTCTTTTTGGCAAATTTCGAAAATCACTTATTTTAGAGTATAAATCTTAACACTTCCATTAAGAATTAAATTGTTTCCTGCTTTGATAGCTACCCGGGATTTTTTAAATTATTTTTTCGGTGTACAGTAGACACAAATAAAGCATTATGTAGCATAGATACGGTCCTTTTGGCAAATTTCGAAAATCACATGTTTGGCAGTATAAATCTTAGCAATTTCAATAAGAATTAAATTGTTTTCTTCCTTGATAGCTATCCAGGATTTTTTAAGTATTTTCGGTGTAAAGTAAACATAATAAAGCATTATACAGCATAGATACGGCCTTTTGGCAAATTTCGAGAATCACTTATTTTAGAGTATAAATCTTAACACTTTTCCCTTAAGAATTAAATTGTTTCCTGATTTGATAGCTATCCGGATTTTTAATTATTTTTCGGTGTACAGTAGACACAAATAAAGCATTATGTAGCATAGATACGGTCCTTTTGGCAAATTTCGAAAATCACATGTTTGGCAGTATAAATCTTACAATTTCAATAAGAATTAAATTGTTTTCTTCCTTGATAGCTATCCAGGATTTTTAAGTTATTTTTCGGTGTACAGTAAACATAATAAAGCATTATACAGCATAGATACGGCCTTTTGGCAAATTTCGAAAATCACTTATTTTAGAGTATAAATCTTAACAATTTCATTAAGAATTAAATTGTTTCCTGCTTTGATAGCTATCCGGATTTTTAAATTATTTTTCGGTGTACAGTAGACACAAATAAAGCATTATGTAGCATAGATACGGTCCTTTTGGCAAATTTTGAAAATCACATATTTTGCAGTACAAGTCTTAACAATTTCAATAAGAATTAAATTATTTTCTTCCTTGATAGCCATCCAGGATTTTTAATTATTTTCGGTGTACAGTAAACATAACTAAAGCATTATACAGCATAGATACGGCCTTTTGGCAAATTTCGAAAATCACTTATTTTAGAGTATAAATCTTAACAATTTCATTAAGAATTAAATTGTTTTCTGCTTTGATAGCTATCCAGGATTTTTAATTATTTTTCGGTGTACAGTAGACACAAATAAAGCATTATGCAGCATAGATACGGTCCTTTTGGCAAATTTCGAAAATCACATTTTGGCAGTATAAATCTTAACAATTTCAATAAGAATTAAATTGTTTTCTTCCTTGATAGCTATCCAGGATTTTTAAGTTATTTTTCGGTGTACAGTAAACACAAATAAAGCATTATGTAGCATAGATACGGTCCTTTTGGCAAATTTCGAAAATCACATGTTTGGCAGTATAAATCTTAGCAATTTCAATAAGAATTAAATTGTTTTCTTCCTTGATAGCTATCCAGGATTTTTTTAAGTAATTTTTCGGTGTAAAGTAAACATAACTAAAGCATTATACAGCATAGATACGGCCTTTTTGGCAAATTTCGAGAATCACTTATTTTAGAGTATAAATCTTAACACTTCCATTAAGAATTAAATTGTTTTCTGCTTTGATAGCTACCCGGGATTTTTTAAATTATTTTTTCGGTGTACAGTAGACACAAATAAAGCATTATGTAGCATAGATACGGTCCTTTTGGCAAATTTCGAAAATCACATGTTTGGCAGTATAAATCTTAGCAATTTCAATAAGAATTAAATTGTTTTCATCCTCGATAGCTATCCAGGATTTTTTAAATTATTTTTTCGGTGTACAGTAAACATAAATAAAGCATTATGCAGCATCAATACGGCCGTTTGGGCAAATTTCAAAAATCACATTTTTTGCAGTATAAATCTTTGCAATTCCAAAAGGAATTAAATGGTTTCCTTCTTTGATAGCTATCCAGGATTTTTTAAATTATTTTTTTGGTATAGAGTATACTTAAATAAAGCATTATGCTTTATAGATACGGCCGTTTTGGCAAATTTTGAAAATATCATATTTTACCGTATGAATCCTAACATTTCTATTAAGACCTAAATTGTTTACTTCTTTGATAACTATCCAGAATTTTTTTTAAATAATTTTTTCGAGATACAGTAACTAATAGCGTACAGACCTTTATAGAAACTTAGTGGATTTTCAAAAATATCTCGTTTAAACACCACGAAACACACAATGTAATAATAAGCTTAAAAAAACTAAGTAAAACCGACAATTTTCCATTCCGATCTTCGTACAAAAATTGCAGGCTCGTGTCTCGCGCGACTGCTTTAATTAAATGCGTACAGGCCCAACATTCTGGGGTCGTGTCATAATAAATAAGCTGAATAAACTACGTGACGCCATGTACTTAATGCTGAAGATACTTCCTTACAACGTTTTCTAACTTCGATAAATATGTACGTGTGTTATGTCCCCGTTTGTTTCTCATTTACGAAACGAAAGGGCGCGACATGCCTCTTAATAAATCCTTCTTGCGCTCGCACACAGGTACTTACATTCTCTTGAAAATCCCACGTTAAATTCATTTAATTTCGAGCCCAAAATTTTTGGGGACCAAAACGCTTAGAATCGTCCCAAGTGCCCGACGAGCGAGGCGAACGAGCGAAGAACCAGCTCGCCTCAGCAATGTGGGAAAAACTAAAATCTCGATTGAAAAGTCTCTTCTTAACTGCGTGAGACCTGAAAACGTGTAAGTCTTAAGATGCATAAGAGAGCATCGAAAACGAGATAAATCGGACGTGACGGATGCAATTTAGAGCCCATAAAGAGCATCCTCGCGCAATCCGCATCCCTTTCTGGAAACGCTTCGCAACTTATACGGCTCGACGCCGCTTTTAATTCTTTTTAATTACTCATACAGTGGAAACTCGATAATCGAAAATCCGGATAATTGAAAAAAAAAACAAATACTTTTTATTAACATTTAAATAAACAAATGAAATTTTTAACGACTTCTCTGTACGATTTTTGATTTTTTTTTTTTAGTTATATGCCTTAGACATTTAATTTTAATATTCCGAAATAAAATTTCACTGCCCGGCATTAGTTTAAATAATATATGTACATTTTTATTTACGAAGCAGCAGGCGGTGTGAGTACAGCGCACACCCGATTTTATATGCTCTGGCTGTAGATCGCTACATATACATTTTAATAACTATTTCTTATAATTAAAATAATTCCATCTAATTTAATTTTTGTTAAATTATATTTAAAATAATATCTTCAACAAATAATCAAGATAATTATAAATTTATTATTTGTATAAAAACAGTTAAACGAATGAGCAGGTAAATACAATTAATAACTAAATTAACATTAAACATTTTTTTTTGTTGTTTTGTAACGCAATATTAGTTGTAATTTTTTCGTCTTCAGAAAAAAAAATTACAAGTGAAAAAAGCACCAGGGTACAACAGGTTTCCCCAAACTTTATATAGTATAATAAATTCAATAAATACGAAGATGTGCGCGTTCGAGCGAAAAGTGGCACATTTTCGAGCGAGGAGGCAAATGAAGCGCGACGCGGAGCGGCGCGCTTCATTTTCCGAGATCGGAAATGTGCCACTTTGAGCTCGAATGCGCACACTCGGTCTTAAGCACGATTCACAATCATTAATTTACTTTCTTAGCATTTTATCAACAAATTGTTACATATACAATTTAAAAAAAATTACAAATCAAAAAAGAGCCTCCCTCGCTTGGAAATGTGCCACTTTTCGATCGAACGCGCACATCCTCGTATTTATTAAATTTATTTATATTAATTTTTACACGTGGTTTTAAATAATTGTTAAATAAATTAAATAATGCGATTTGGGGTTTCTGTTATAAGTACGGTCCCGCAATTTTGAATTAAATATTCTCGGAGGGTAAATTAATTATTGTGAATCGTGCTTAAAGCCGAGTGTGCGCATTCGAGCTCAGTGGCACATTCCGATCTCAGGAAATGAAGCGCCGCTCCGCGTCGCGCTTCATTTGCCTCCCTCGCTCGGAAATGTGCCACTTTTCGCTCGAATGCGCACATCTTCGTGTTAATTGGATTCGACTATATTAATAACAAATCCTTCAAATCCAGATTTTCTATTCGGAAAAAGTTTTCGCTTGAAAGCGCACATACTCCTTAATATTTTTTTTCTTCTCTCTTACAAATAATATTAATTAAATCAAACTGAACTAAACGTACCACGCCGCGCTTTTCTTTTAGTTAAAAATTACAGTTGGGTATTTTTACCAAAAACCACATTTCGACGCTCTAATTAGCAAATTGTCTAACTCCATTTTTGTAAATTTTTCAGGAGAGCCAAAAAACGTTTCATTAATAAAAAAATGATAAAATAATTAATAAAAAATTTGACTATTGTTAAAAATATGTTTATTATTGAGTACATATATACAAATATGTCTTCGTACTAAAATTGTATCATCTAAGAAGCTTTTTTGGAGTTAGATAATTTTCATCCTGAAATTCTAAAATTATATGAAGAGTTAGACAATTTGCATTCTGAAATTAAAAAGTAGATATGTTTTAAAATAATCAATTAAATCAATTGGAATATTTTATATTTATTAAATTATAATTTTTTAACACGTTAACTTTTTATAAGTAGGTAGGTTTATAAATATCAGTAACGTTAACTATATAGTATTAAAAAATTAATGTACAATATAGTTTTACTATAGTAAAACTATATTAAAACTACATTAATTCTTTAATACTGAACAAAATGGAGACTAAACGAGATTTTAAATCTTTAGTATAATATTTGGCAAAGTAAATTTGTAATATTTGGTTGAATTAGCTTCAACATCGTATTATGATTGCAATTTCATATTAAATAATCTAATTATAATTTTAATAATGCGTAAAAAAACAATTGACCGTTTTATTTTTCGTAAGGAAGATTATCATAAAACTGATGATAGTCGATGGACAATGTTTTCTTCAATTCTTGCAAATCTTCATTTTTTTATTTTCTTTATTTTGAGTCTGGCGCGATAGAGTCCGGGTAGTTGTTGAGAAGTCAAACAGGATTTTATTTTATTTTTTCTCTGAGGTAGTGAAGTCCACTCATTCGAAAAATTTAATTTGTAGTAAATATCACCATGAGGTGTATATTTTAGTCCTCTTATATTAGTAACAACTGGATCACCTGTTTTGTTTCCTGGGCGTATTGAAGAATAATATTTTATTTTATTCAATGACTTAAAATCTTTGAAATTCAAGTACTCGACTGTGTATGCGTTCTTTGTTGCAATTTTACATACATCAACGTAATCTGCTGGAACATTGATTGTTCTATTCTTTAATTTTCGAACTGAAAAATTTGAATTATGCGCTTATCAAATTCAGGGCACATGGAAAATGATATTTTTAAACACAAAATACAAAAAAAAACGATTTTTGAAAAAAAGTGGAGTTCGGCACTTTTCTACTGAGAGCATCGATTTCTAATTTAGTACTTTTAAGCTAGACTAGATGGGAGACCATCGTACATGAAAAAAAAACTTTAACTTTAATTTTGCCTCTTATTTCTCCACCTTTTTTTTTAACATATCCCACCCAAGTCAGTCTAAAATTGTGATGCACCACCTATGTCACATATAAATATTTTTTTATATTTAAAAATTGAATTAAACCATAAATGAAGGCTAATTACAACAGTGTATACAAAATGTGCCTTAAAACTAATTTGTTTATTGTTTTTACAAAAATGAAAATTATTCAAAAATATTTGGAGACATTAATTTTGGCATATAAACCTCCAACAATCTACAAAAGGTGGTATAAAAATCAACTAGTTGATTTTCAGTGGCCCACTTCAGAAAATTTGACTCATATACAATTTTAATTAATCAAAAACGCGAATTAGTAAACATTCGAAAGTACACCCGAAAATATTTTTATCAAGGTCGCTACAATTAGGCGTGCGGAAGAGCACCATGATAACTTATCGAAAGGAATAAAGTATCTAACATTTTTCAAACAAAAAATAGATCTAATTTAGTTGACTTTTAATTTTTTGAACTGAAGAATAAAATAATAATATAGGCAAATCCGATAAATACGAGGATGTGCGCATTCGAGCGAAAAGTGGCACATTTCCGAGCGAGGGAGGCAAATGAAGCGCGACGCGGAGCGGCGCGCTTCATTTTCCCGAGATCGGAATGTGCCACTTTGAGCTCGAATGTGCACACTCGGTTTTAAGCACGATTCACAATAAAATAGACAAAATATTGGATAATATCGTTCCCTCTCACTCGTTCTTATGAATTTGTCGTATCTTTTCCCTCGCTCCCACTCATTGCTATGGTAAAAATACGTTTTCCAAATATAAAATCGTTATTTTATTAAATTTTTTGATTTAAAGAAACGTTTAGTATACAAATCTTCATTAAATAAGAGGATGTGCGCATTCGAGCGAAAAGTGGCACATTTCCGAGCGAGGGAGGCAAATGAAGCGCGACGCGGAGCGGCGCGCTTCATTTTCCCGAGATCGGAATGTGCCACTTTGAGCTCGAATGTGCACACTCGGTTTTAAGCACGATTCACAATAAAATAGACAAAATATTGGATAATATCGTTCCCTCTCACTCGTTCTTATGAATTTGTCCTATCTTTTCCCTCGCTCCCACTCATTGCTATGGTAAAAATACGTTTTCCAAATATAAAATCGTTATTTTATTAAATTTTTTGATTTAAAGAAACGTTTAGTATACAAATCTTCATTAAATAAGAGGATGTGCGCATTCGAGCGAAAAGTGGCACATTTCCGAGCGAGGGAGGCAAATGAAGCGCGACGCGGAGCGGCGCGCTTCATTTTCCCGAGATCGGAATGTGCCACTTTGAGCTCGAATGCGCACACTCGGTTTTAAGCACGACTACGAAGTGTCCCGTTTTAACGGGAAAAAACGAACGCGGTTGACAATCCGGATAATCGCGAATCCGTATAACTGAGATCCGGATAATCGTGGTTTTACTGTACATGTTTTTTTCTTCGTTTCAGTTGCCGTCCCGGCTGGCGAGGCGAATTCTGCGACCAGTGCGAGCCCTATCCGGGCTGCAAGCACGGCTACTGCAACGGCTCCTCCTGGCAGTGCATCTGCGACACGAACTGGGGCGGAATCCTCTGCGACCAAGGTAAATCGCCGTCCCTTCGTCCCGCAACGCCCCCGCGCCTCGATCGCGCTTTTTTTCGCATAAAAAAAAAGTTGGGAGCGCAACAGATGCGGTCGTCGCGAAGGGTCCTCGTGCAACTGTCGCCGAACTGCTCGAAAAAATCGCACAAAGCACCCCCGAAGGAGTAGCCCCATCGTAATCTTAAAAAAAATGTGGAGCAATGAAATAGGGGCGTTTAGAGGGATTATGTATGTAGATCAGCTCGTTCCGGGCTGCGAAGCTCGCATAATGGGGGTGCACTTGATCGAGTGCTTTTATTATTATTTTTTTTTTATGAAGACCCTCCGATCGTTGTCGGTTTTTCCACAATGAGTATCATATTAACGCGATTATTCAACCCTTTCTTATTTATGTTTATTTGATGACATTATTGGGGTTGTTTTTTATGGCTTACTAAGTGTCGAGGGTGCGATCAAGGTATGGAGCGGCTATTAAGAGCATTTATTGTTTTTTTCTAATGGGTGTATTTATCGAAATTCAAAATTATAACAATTTCGATTTAATTAATGAAAAACTTGTTGTTTTAAATTGGAGAGGAGAGTGGGGATGCTTGATCCTGTGGAAATTTGATTCCCAGTTCAAAATTTGGTCCCATAATTACTTATGCCCATTAAGTTGGCAAAAATGGTTAACTATCATCCATTTTTGCCAACTAAATGAACGTATGTAATTATAGGAGCGAATTTTGAACTGGGGGTCAAATCTCCCACAGAACGAAGTATCCCCATTCACCCCTACTTGTTGACTTTTAACAATTAGACCATAATATTTAATTGAAATTCGGGCGTTTTGAAAATGTTATTTTTATGGCAAAAAGGCCGGGGATTTATTTTTTTCTAGCGTTTCTTGAAGTTATTAACGTAGTAGAATTTTTTTAAATTAAATTAGTTGTAAAATTTTTACTTCTTTTTGGAGAAGTATAACTAAAATTTACAAAGTTGATTTACTTAGAATTTTTGCATTTGGGCTTTTGGTTGTTTTTGCTCCATTTTATTTTGAATGATCCAAAAAGCTTTTAACGATTTTTTTTGAGTAAATAAATAGCCGGGACACGTCAATTTTAATTAATAAGACTCTTAACGAACCGATTTTTGATTTTCAACAAGGGGCGCGCAAAATTATCTCAAAAACCGGTGGTCGGATTTAAATCATTTTTTGCCACGTCATTTTGGACTAAAATACAAGGAGACCTTTTTACAATTACTGTCCTAACCCAAAAAGTAACAGTGCTGTAACGATATTTTGAACTTTTATCTTTTTGTTTAAGTGATCTTAACATTTTTCGGTTCTACAGTGCAAAGGACCGAAATAAAATTTATTATTTTGTTTTAACTCATGCAAAAAGGTCCTAAAATTACAAATTTATAATAACTTTAAAATTTTCTGAAAATCGAGCTAATTGTCTAATATAAAACGTGCAATTTCGTTTCAAAAAAAAAAATTCTCGTTTTTTAAATTAATTATTTTTTTTGTCGGTTTTTCGGGGGACAATCTTTTGAATTTTATTTATTCTAAAATTCGATTTTGAGTTTTTAAAGCGGACCGAGCTCAAATAATTTTTGACGAGTCGCTAAAAGTGTGAGGTCGAACGTTGTCATGGTGATTTTACAATTAGCCAACTCTGGTCGTTTATTTATTATTTATTTATTTATTATTTCATTATTTACTGTTCTCCCATTGTCCATCTTCTAATCTTCCACTCTTCATCGCCTTCGTCTATGTCGTTTCTCTACGATTCCTCTCTTTTTCTTCTTCTCATGGAGCACCATTCTCTTATTTTTTTTAATCCAGCCCTAGTTGCTCTTCTCCTTACGTTTTATTTCAAAAACGAAAAATGGCAATTGCATTCTTGCCTTTCCCAATAAAACAAAAATTATTCGGGCCCTTTTCCTTCCGAGACAACTGTTAATTTGTTTTTAAGCGCATTAACGCTTCGCCGATCAACATAAATCCCGGTCCGGAAAAAGGAACAAAAAGAGGAGACGATCACAAAGACATAAACCATCGAGAGCACCGTGGGATTTACGCACAGGTGCTCATCGCTTGCAAACTCGCTAACTAAATAATAATAATAATAATCCTCAAAACCGGATACGACATTACGAACCCCATTTTATTATCACGATAACTTTGAGGACTCCTTCTTGTCTAATTAAATTTAAAATATGTGTGGACATTACATAAACACTGCCTCTAAGCTCGTAGAGGTAATCAACGGCGTCATTAAATTACCCAACGAATTCTTCTGCGACCCTAAAAATGCGCGCTGCGTCTTAATCCCTTGTTGGTACAGTGGGACCTCGATTAACGCCGATTCGATGTGACGCACTCGAAACGAACGTCGAACCAACTTATCGCGAAATTTCGATGCGAGCTCGTTTAACGCCCGAACTCGTTGGAACGCATCGGCCGCGCTAACCGGGGTCTTACTGTAGTAGACGAAAGATGAGCGCTTTAAGCCATATTAACGATCGCAACACCTGGAGATCGGCATAATTAAATAACGAGCCGTTTAAATGCGATTTAAGGCTTAAAAAAAATGAGAAGCCCTCGCTTCGCGGGGCCCCGCATAAAATTCTCGGACTTATTAAAATCGTAAAACGTATGAAATAATTGTGCGCGCGGCTTCTTCTTCTTCTTCTTCGAATTCAACGTACGCAGCGGAATGCCTTTAAGCGTTTAAAATTAGAAATGCAATTCGACTGCGTGGGGTGTGTTGTGCGAGCTTCGAAAATGACAAATTGTCGTTTTAAAATTTATCGCCGCCGAGATATCCGCCTTTTAAGCGCTTTAAGTGCCTTTCGTAAAGCTGCCGGCCCGAGTTAATTGTTTATTTGGAAATAGTCAACCCCCGAAAGCGAAAAGTGTACGTTCCCAGCCAACTTAAACAATTATCTCGCCAAATGTCGGACGGGCACTTGAAAACACCTCGGGGACCGCGCTCTAGGCCCCCGGTCCCCATTCCCAAAGTCCTTTATTCTTCTTTTGGACGGGCGACCGAGGCAAGTTCGCACACAAAGGCGACCCTCGAGCTAAAAAAAACAACCCTCGTGGCCGTTCATCAAAGTCTGTGACAGGCTCTCGCGCGCGATAATCGTTCGATTTATTAAAAAACGATTTTGGTCTTGATTGTTATTATTCTTTTTTTTCTTTTGTAGATTTAAATTATTGTGGGACGCACGAGCCGTGCCTCAACGGGGGCACTTGCGAGAACACCGCTCCCGACGCCTATCTCTGCACTTGTCCCGAAGGATTCTCGGGGACCAACTGCGAGGTGGTGGACAATCCTTGCGCCACCGCTCCCTGCCAACACGGGGGCACTTGCATGGAGGCCGGAGGATCGTTCAACTGCGAATGCGCGCCCGGATGGACGGGCCCCACCTGTGCTGTCGGTGAGTGCTGCTTTTATTTGGTGAAGTTGTACTTCTTTTGGTGGTTGAGGGTATAATTTTAGCCGGCGCGCACGACTTACGGAAATTTGATAGTACGAAGTTAGTCGTCTATGAAAGTTAGTTATTGTGAAATGTGCTTAAAATGGAGTTTGCGCATTCGAGCTGAAAGTCGCACTTTTCCGAATTCGGACTGTTTTTTTCAAAATTATTTAAATCTAATGCCAAGGCTGTTTAGAAGGGACCGTCGGACGCATTTTACTTCCAGTACGTTTTGTTGTAGCTTGCCTTATAAGCTGGTAAAAAAATAATTACCGTTCCTATTTGTATTTGAAATTACACAAGAAGCCAAAAATTATTTTTTGAAATTATTTAAATTTAACACAAGGGCTGTTTAGAAGGGACTTTTAGGAGCATTTTATATCGATTATGTTTTTTTTGTAGCTCGCCTTATGAGCTCGTAAAAAATTAATTACCGTTCTTATCTGTTTTTGAAATTATACTAAAAGCCGAAAATTATTTTTCAAAATTATTTAAATCTAACATAAGGGCTGTTTAGAGGGAACTCTCAGGACCATTTTATATTGATTATGTTTTTTTTGTATCTCGCCTTATAAGCTCGTAAAAAATTAATTACCATTCCTATCTGTTTTTGAAATTATACAAAAAGCCGAAAATTATTTTTTAAAATTATTTAAATCTAACACAAGGGCTGTTTAGAGGGGACTTTCAGGACCATTTTATATCGATTATGTTTTTTTTCTAGCTCGCCTTATAAGCCCGTAAAAAATTAATTACCGTTCTTATCTGTTTTTGAAATTATACTAAAAGCCGAAAATTATTTTTCAAAATTATTTAAATCTAACATAAGGGCTGTTTAGAGGGAACTCTCAGGACCATTTTATATTGATTATGTTTTTTTTGTATCTCGCCTTATAAGCTCGTAAAAAATTAATTACCATTCCTATCTGTTTTTGAAATTATACAAAAAGCCGAAAATTATTTTTTAAAATTATTTAAATCTAACACAAGGGCTGTTTAGAGGGGACTTTCAGGACCATTTTATATCGATTATGTTTTTTTTCTAGCTCGCCTTATAAGCCCGTAAAAAATTAATTACCGTTCTTATCTGTTTTTGAAATTATACAAAAAGCCGAAAATTATTTTTCAAAATTATTTAAATCTAACACAAGGGCTGTTTAGAGGGACTTTCAGGACCATTTTATATTGATTATGTTTTTTTGTAGCTCGCCTTATAAGCTCCCTAAAAATTAATTACCATTCCTATCTGTTTTGAAATTATACAAAAAGCCGAAAATTATTTTTAAAATTATTTAAATCTAACACAAGGGCTGTTTAGAGGGACTTTCAGGACCATTTTATATCGATTATGTTTTTTGTAGCTCGCCTTATAAGCCCGTAAAAATTAATTACCGTTCCTATCTGTTTTGAAATTATACAAAAGCCGAAAATTATTTTTCAAAATTATTTAAATCTAACACAAGGGCTGTTTAGAGGGACTTTCAGGACCATTTTATATCGATTATGTTTTTTGTAGCTCGCCTTATAAGCCCGTAAAAATTAATTACCGTTCTATCTGTTTTGAAATTATACAAAAGCCGAAAATTATTTTTAAAATTATTTAAATCTAACACAAGGGCTGTTTAGAGGGACTTTCAGGACCATTTTATATCGATTATGTTTTTTTGTAGCTCGCCTTATAAGCTCCCTAAAAATTAATTACCATTCCTATCTGTTTTGAAATTATACAAAAGCCGAAAATTATTTTTAAAATTATTTAAATCTAACACAAGGGCTGTTTAGAGGGACTTTCAGGACCATTTTATATCGATTATGTTTTTTGTAGCTCGCCTTATAAGCCCGTAAAAATTAATTACCGTTCTTATCTGTTTTGAAATTATACTAAAAGCCGAAAATTATTTTTCAAAATTATTTAAATCTAACACAAGGGCTGTTTAGAGGGAATTCTCAGGACCATTTTATATTGATTATGTTTTTTGTATCTCGCCTTATAAGCCCGTAAAAATTAATTACCGTTCTTATCTGTTTTGAAATTATACAAAAGCCGAAAATTATTTTTTAAAATTATTTAAATCTAACACAAGGGCTGTTTAGAGGGGACTTTCAGGACCATTTTATATCGATTATGTTTTTTTGTAGCTCGCCTTATAAGCCCGTAAAAAATTAATTACCATTCCTATCTGTTTTTGAAATTATACAAAAAGCCGAAAATTATTTTTCAAAATTATTTAAATCTAACACAAGGGCTGTTTAGAGGGAATTCTCAGGACCATTTTATATTGATTATGTTTTTTTTGTATCTCGCCTTATAAGCTCGTAAAAAATTAATTACCATTTTTAT
The DNA here is from genome assembly GCA_036325965.1 of Sinopyrophorus schimmeli. Classification (NCBI taxonomy): domain Eukaryota; kingdom Metazoa; phylum Arthropoda; class Insecta; order Coleoptera; family Elateridae; genus Sinopyrophorus; species Sinopyrophorus schimmeli. The sequence continues at coordinate 63,435 of JARFIZ010000163.1, forward strand.
CTGTTTTTGAAATTATACAAAAAGCCGAAAATTATTTTTTAAAATTATTTAAATCTAACACAAGGGCTGTTTAGAGGGGACTTTCAGGACCATTTTATATCGATTATGTTTTTTTTGTAGCTCGCCTTATAAGCCCGTAAAAAATTAATTACCATTCCTATCTGTTTTTGAAATTATACAAAAAGCCGAAAATTATTTTTTAAAATTATTTAAATCTAACACAAGGGCTGTTTAGAGGGGACTTTCAGGACCATTTTATATCGATTATGTTTTTTTTGTAGCTCGCCTTATAAGCCCGTAAAAAATTAATTACCGTTCTTATCTGTTTTTGAAATTATACTAAAAGCCGAAAATTATTTTTCAAAATTATTTAAATCTAACATAAGGGCTGTTTAGAGGGAACTCTCAGGACCATTTTATATTGATTATGTTTTTTTTGTATCTCGCCTTATAAGCTCGTAAAAAATTAATTACCATTCCTATCTGTTTTTGAAATTATACAAAAAGCCGAAAATTATTTTTTAAAATTATTTAAATCTAACACAAGGGCTGTTTAGAGGGGACTTTCAGGACCATTTTATATCGATTATGTTTTTTTTGTAGCTCGCCTTATAAGCCCGTAAAAAATTAATTACCGTTCTTATCTGTTTTTGAAATTATACTAAAAGCCGAAAATTATTTTTTAAAATTATTTAAATCTAACATAAGGGCTGTTTAGAGGGGACTTTCAGGACCATTTTATATTGATTATGTTTTTTTTGTATCTCGCCTTATAAGCTCCTAAAAAATTTATTACCATTCCTATCTGTTTTTGACATTACACAAAAAGCCGAAAATTATTTTTTAAAATTATTTAAATCTAACATAAGGGCTGTTTAGCAGGGACTTTCAGGACCATTTTATATTGATTATGTTTTTTTTGTATCTCGCCTTATAAGCTCGTAAAAAATTAATTACCATTCCTATCTGTTTTGAAATTATACAAAAGCCGAAAATTATTTTTAAAATTATTTAAATCTAACATAAGGGCTGTTTAGCAGGGACTTTCAGGACCATTTTATATTGATTATGTTTTTTTTGTATCTCGCCTTATAAGCTCGTAAAAAATTAATTACCGTTTCTATCTGTTTTTGAAATTATACAAAAAGCCGAAAAATATTTTTCAAAATTGTTTAAATCTAACACAAGGGCTGTTTAGAGGGGACTTTTAGGACTATTTTATATCGATTATATTTTTCTTGTAGCTCGCCTTATAAGCCTGGTAAAAAATAATTACCGTTCCTATCTGTTTTTGAAATTATACAAAGAACCGAAAATTATTTTTCGAAACTATTTAAATCTAACACAAGGGCTGTTTAGAGGGACTTTCAGGCCATTCTATATTGATTATATTTTTCTGTAGCTCGCCTTATAAGCTCGAAAAATTTAATTCCAAAAGTTACGTCGATTTTGGTATTTTGAGTTAGATTATGTACAAAGAACCGAACGAAATTTAAAATTTTTCAAGATCGCCGAGTAAATTTTAAATTAAAACTTACTCGCTGATTTAAGAAAATTTTGGACGCTATTCTTAATACTCGATTATATTATTTCTAGTATCTCATGCCCAATAAGCCTCTGTAAAAATTAAATACACGTTCAAAATAACTAGCTACGATTTTAATGACATTTTAATAAAAACCGACTCTTTTTTCAAAATTTTAACTGGCACGACTACGCCTGTTTCGAAAATTTACCATATGATTCTAATATCTATTTTTAAAATTAAATACTGTTCTCAAAACCTTAAAGCTTTCCGAACAATGAAACCCTTTTAAAAAAAAATCGGGTTTTATTATTTTTAGTTGATCTCATGTAATAAAGGGGTCTATAATTTAAAAATTTTTTAAAAACCGTTCAAAATAACCGAGCCGAATTAAAATTACAATTTAAAAAACCCTTTGCCTCCTTTTTTCAAAATTTTAACGGCCCCCTACGCCTTTTAAAACCAAAACCCCTTATTCTAAATATCTATTTTTTAAACATTAAATACTACGTTCTCAAAATTCTTAAAGCTTTCAACGATATTTCAATGACCGTTTATAAATAGAAAAATCTCAATTTTTGATCGCGCACGCCTATTAATAAAAATGATTAAAATAAATTCCAATAAACCGAATCTCGAAAATAAAAACTCAAAAATTCAATCAATCGACCAGAAACGTACAAGACACAAAAGGAAACGGCGGTTGTGCTCAAGTTGGGAAAACTTATCCGATTTCGCATCGACCGAAAAAAAAATAAAAACACCACTTCGACCGCAATCTCGTTTAAGCAATGCTATTTTATTAACCGTTGCAAGAAAGGCAACAATTTAAGGCAATCATTTCGATAATTTAGATCCGCAATAGATAATTCACATGAGTGCAGTTGTAACTGTTTATTGGACACGGTAAAAGGAATATGAAGTGCACCAACGACTACCATGAAATCGCATTATTACCCACTTTAATCGCTTCGATATGTTAATGAATCGGGCGAGGTCTCTTTTTCCCATAAATTTTCCGACCATTTTCTAATGTCTTAATTTCCCCAGCCAACTTATTGCGACTTTTACGGCCGGCGCTTTCCTTTTCTCCTATTTGCGATTTTAATTGCCCTTCGGCGCAGCACACCCGACCTCTTCGGTCATTCTTCCTCCTGCAACAACAATTAACTATGTCAAAGCGTAGATTTCGAAATGCGGAGGAAAATTGTACGGATGGACTTGTGCAGGTAGAACAATGTTGAATAGGTGGCAGGAGAGGAATGCGAGGTCGAAGGTGAAGAGCAGCACCGAAGTCCGGCCATAATTAAGTTTCCCCGCGATCGCGAAGCTCCCTGCCAAGTAATAGATATAATAAGGGGGCGGGGGAGAAAGGTAATTGCCAGGTACGGGCTGATTTATACTGCCCAGTCGGGCTCCTATTTTTATACATCTTCTACTCTATTAATTTTGCCCCGCTTCTACGCCCAAATTCTCTATTTCGACTCTCGGAAGATGTTTATCTTTCCACCAATCGAATCCCTTTTCGAATTTTAATTAATTAGGTCTCCTTTGTACTTTAATTATTGGTTGCGGTATAGCTGAACCCATTATAATCGGAATTACATCGAAAACGTAGCTCGGAACATGTACAATTTAATTTTTGTTCAAAATTGCAATTTTTGGTTCACTTTTTTGAACAATTTTGAACTTTAAAAAAATTGTGGCGCCGTTATTTGTGAACGGATCTTTAAAAACTATACAGATGCGGATTTGGCAGCCTTTTCGGCTTTGGATAGGCCGAAGAAACCCAACGCGTGCTATTTCAAAACTTTGAGAAAAACGTTTTTCTTTTTGAAAAAATAATTTAGAAAATAAATAAATAATAAATAATTTAAAAAAAATAGAATTGCTTTATATTGCAAGGGGATGTTCTACGTACCCCTAGCGACTATAGCCGGTGGAATTTCCAGGCGCTCTGGCTCTAAAATAAAAATTTTCGAATTAACTAAATAAATAAAAAAAAATATACCTTGATTCACAAAAAAAATCGTAGCGCCCTTATTTTCGATGCAATCATTAAAAGCGAGACGGATTCGGAATTTTGGGACTTTTCTACATAAGATACGTGTAAAATATGTATAGGGCGCAACGTAAATTTTTCGAAAATAAAAAATCGCAATTTTTTGCCCTCATTTTGGCACGATTTTGAACTTTCAAAAAATTGTAGCGCCGTTATTTGTAGACAGATCTTTAAAAACTATTCAGATTCGGATTTGGCAGCCTTTTTGGCTTTGGATAGGCCTAAGAAACCGTAGGCGTGCTATTCCAGAGCTTTGGGAAAACGTTTTGAAAATTCAAAATCGATGGGTTTTAACCCATGTATTTTTGATAAAAAATGAAAAAAATAGAATTGCTTTATATTGCGAGGGGACGTTCCTACGTACCCCTAGTGACTATAACCGGTGTCATTTCCCCGCGCTTCCCCTCTAAAATAAAAATTTTCGATACAAACTAAATCAATAGAAATACGTACCCTTTGATTCACAAAAAAAATCGTAGCGCCCTTATTTTCGATCCAATCATTACAAACGACACGGATTCGGAATCCTGAGGCTTTTTTACATAAGATACATGTATAATATGTATAGGGTGCGACGTTAATTTTTCGAAAATAAAAAATTGCGATTTTAGTGCTCATTTTGAGCCAATTTTGAACTTTCAAAAATTGTAGCGCCGTTATTTGTGGACGGATCTTTGAAAACTATACAGAATCGGATTTGGCAGCCTTTTGGCTTCGGATAGGCCTAAGAAACCGTAGGCGTGCTATTCCAGAGCTTTGGGAAAACGTTTTGAAAATTCAAAATCGATGGGTTTTAACCCATGTATTTTGTAAAAAATGAAAAAATAGAATTGCTTTATATTGCGAGGGGACGTTTCTACGTACCTTTAGTGACTATAACCGGTGTCATTTCCTCGCGCTTCCCCTTTAAAATAAAAATTTTCGATAAAACTAAATAAATAAAAAAACGGATACCTTTGATTCAAAAAAAAAAATCGTAGCGCCCTTATTTTTGATCCAATCATTACAAACGACACGGATTCGAAATTTTAAGACTTTTTTCTATAAGATACGTGTAAAATTGGCATAGGGCGCAATGTTAATTTTTTGATTAATTAAGGGTTGAAGTTTTGGGACAATTTTGTAGCACTAAATTGTACGTTCAAAAAATTGTAGCGCCGTTATTTGTGGACGGATCTTTAAAAATATACAAATTCGGATTCAGGAGACTTTTTGCCTTCGGATAGGCCCAAAAACCATAGGCGTGATATTTGAAATTTTTGAGAAAAACGCTATTGAAAATTTTGTAAATTATCATTAAAGTAGCATTTTTTCCAAAACTACTCCGACGCCATTATTTTTACTATTACCATAGCAACTTAGCGACCATTAATTAAATGACTTAACTAACCTCTAACTAAATTTAAATTTCTTTTAATAACCACATAAACAAACCAAATCAATTATTATTTAGTTTGATTCATTAAACGGTTGCCTAAATATCATTTATAGTAAATGACTAATAAAATTATAAAAAAGAAATTCAGGAAACCGGTACGCATCGTGCGCTTTTCTTTTCGATTTTACAAAGAAAACAGCTTTTCCAATTTTGCAAAGGGTGGTCTTTGTCGCTTCGGCCACTTTGCGGAAACCAATTCGCCGTGACGAATTGCGAAAGGACAAAGAAACAAAGAATCTCGCTCTTCTTTTATTTTAAAGAGTTCAAAGTAAGTTGCAAAAAACCGAAATTTCTCACTTAACGAAGCATCAAATCCTTTTGTCTATCGGCAAAAAAGTTGATTTAATTTAAGGGAAGCGATTTGGCTCGTCTATTTATTGCATTTCATTGCTTAATCGGGCATCGCGAGTTCGTTTTTCTAATTTCTTGCATCGCTTCAGCCTCTTTGAGAATCCGAGGTCCGTTTTAATGGGTTTTCGCTTTTTCGGCGTCGCTACGTTAAAAAGGCGAACGGTTACGTTTTTTAACCGAAACCAAATTAAAGATTTTAACAAATATAGTGGCTGTAGTGGCTGCAACAGTAGATAACTACCACTTACTGAAGAAGTCGGCCCCCACATTCATTACGGCCGACCCAAGAAACGCTCAGGTTTACCGAAGAAGAAGGAAAAAAACTCAATTAATTTAGGTTCTTGGAAAATAACTGACCTCTCGTTTTGAAGGCGTTTTCGACGTGGAATTAAATTTCGAAGAGTTCCTGTTGGAAAAACGAACATCGACGCGATTTATGACATTTAAGACGTTTTCTTGTTGTACGATAAAGCGTTGGTTTGCTTTTTTAAGGCTGAAGAGTACGCTTATTGAAGTTATACTTCTTTTGGCGTGTTAAAGGCAAGAATTTGGCGGGTAACGGAAGTTGCACGCGCGGAGCTAACGGAAAATGTGAAAGTAAATTAATTATTGTGAATTACGCTTAAAACCGAGTGTGCGCATTCGAGATCAAAGTGGCACATTTTCGATCTCGGGAAAATGAAGCGCGCCGCTCCGCGTCGCGCTTCATTTGCCTCCCTCGCTCGGAAATGTGCCACTTTTCGCTCGAACGCGCACATCTTCGTATTTATTGAAGTTATTTCTTGATTTTGATTCGATTTGCTAATGCGACTAGAACACATCGATTTCGAATGTGAGAAAATCTGAGATCGTAGAAGGAAATGAAATTCGAAGTCGGAAATTGTTTATAACAAAAAAATCGTTTCTTTTATTTAAATTAGGTTTTTGGCAATCCAAAGAGGACTATATTTGAGGTGATAGATGCCTCGGGGATTTTCTGAAAATGTATTTTTGGATTTTATTTTACCTGAAGTTCAAGTCAAAAATTTAAAAGACTTAAATCGTCGATCGCACATTTCTCAAAAAATTGTCAATAGGTACATTCTTATAGTTTTTTTAATGCTAATTTTCAAAATTATTTAAATCTAACACAAGGGCTGTTTAGAGGGGACTTTCGGACCATTTTATATCGATTAGGTTTTTCTGTAGCTCGCCTTATAAGCCAGTAAAAAATTAATTACCGTTCCTATTTGTTTTTGAAATTACACAAAAAGCCAAATATTATTTTTCGAAATTATTTAAATCTAACACAAGGGCTGTATAGAGGGGACCTTCGGGACTATTTTATATTGATTAGTTTTTTTCTGTAGCTCGCCTTATAAGCCAGTAAAAAATTAATTACCGTTCCTATTTGTTTTTGAAATTACACAAAAAGCCAAATATTATTTTTCGAAATTATTTAAATCTAACACAAGGGCTGTATAGAGGGGACCTTCGGGACTATTTTATATTGATTAGTTTTTTTCTGTAGCTCGCCTTATAAGCCAGTAAAAAATTAATTACCGTTCCTATTTGTTTTTGAAATTACACAAAAAGCCAAATATTATTTTTCGAAATTATTTAAATCTAACACAAGGGCTGTTTAGAAGGGACTTTCTGGACCATTTTATATCGATTAGGTTTTTTCTGTAGCTCGCCTTATAAGCCCGTAAAAAATTTATTACCGTTTCCTATTTGTTTTTGAAATTACACAAAATACCAAAAATTATTTTTTAAAATTATTTAAATCTAACGCAAGGGTTGTTTAGAAGGGACCTTCGGACGCATTTTACTTCAAGTACGTTTTGTTGTAGCTTGCCTTATAAGCCCGTCAAAAATTAATTACTCTTCCTCATTTTTTTTTCAATTTACAAAAATAGTCGAAAATTGTTTTTCAAAATTATTTAAATCTAATGCAAGGGCTGTTTAGAAGGGACTAAATTTGAGGCCATAGGTGCCTCGGGTATTTTCTGAAAATTATTTTTGGATTTTATTCTACGCATTTGAAGTTCAAGTCCAAAATTTAAAAGAATTAAATCGTGATCTCACATTTCTCAAAAAATTTTAAATATTTTCTTATAGTTTTGTTTAATGCTGTGAAGGCAAAAAGTTCGAGGATTTTAAATCTGTAAAGTTTTCACAAATCGCTCGGGTAATAACGGCGCTGCGATTTTTTTAATGTTCAATTTTGTGTTGCTTTAAATAAACGAAAAATTTAAATACATAATTTTTCGATAAATTAACATTGCGCCCTATTTGCCCTATGACAGTTTATATTTATCTATGGTTAGTTGGATTTTGAAAAATCTTTTTCACTAAATTATTTATTGTAAATACTTTAATCGACAATTTTGTCTTTTAATTGCAGAACTTGCTGATTTTACGTTTCAGTGTTGTATTCAAAATTTGTTATACTATGTAATTTTTTTTTAACTCAATGCAAACGTGAATATTACTTTTGCATTTTTTAATTTTTAAATAGGCTGGACATATCTCTACATAGGTATAAGTAAATGCCTTAAAATTATTTTGGAATGATTTTGTCAGTACTAATCCTGTTTTATTAAACACATGGCTGTTTTATTTTCTGAACAATACAAATACATAGATCAAACTGGTTTTACTCTTGAAATTTTAAAAATGGGTCGATCATCAAAAAGAAACTATTTCAGAAAGCTAAATTCAAAAAAGTACCCCTATACATCCCCATAAATTTGCCTAAAGATTCTATGTGTAAATTTTTTTTTCATAATTCTTTATAGTTCGGCCCAAAACCCGGGCACAATTAAAATTGTTCTTCTTACGGACAGATTTCCTCCTCTGCCCGGCCTTAATTCGAGCCGACCTTCGAAAGCAATTCTCACAGAGCCAGGTAAATGGGGAACGGGTTTTTTGTGCGCCGGTTGAGGACCGCTACCTATCGTTCTCGAGATCTTTAACTGCCGATCTAATGAGAGCCTCTAAATAAGATGTCAACTAACCGTAATATTAATTGGATTTCTGTTCGAAATGACAATTAGAATTAAATGACTGATTTGTCGTCTTCGATTTCGCGACGCTCCACGACTTATTGATGACTTCTTAAGATCCTCCGATCGGACAATCGGATAAAGAAAAATATCACCTGTCAGAAGTCTAAGTTTTTGTATGCAAATTAAAATTTCTTTTTTTTTCTCTTTCGATTATTATTAAATGCGACCGAGCAGATTTGGGCGTTGGGAACTGTTTTTTTTGCTTTCCCAGACGAAGCCACCGCACACGATTTTAATTTAATTTATTTTAATTGAAAAAAAACCCAGAAGTTTCGTTCGAACTTTTTTTTTATGGCTGGGGCGCGTTTAAAGGACCACTTTGACAAAATCGACGAAGAAAATCAAAGAGTTCCATATAAAAATTTAAGTTTCCATAAATCTCTCGTTCGAGACGCTTTTTGTACGGTTTACATAAAAAAAAGCCCTTAAACGCCTTCAGACATAATTTAGTGGTTGTTTTACGTCTTTGAAACACTTGTACTGTGGCCTCTTCAAAGTTTTATGGTTTTCGGTGAAAGATTCGACGCAGAGGTTTGGCGTTTTTTCGAAAATAATGAATGGCTCGTCTTTGATTCGAACATCTTTCAGGAAACCGTAAAAAATTAATTGTTGAGCGCCCGGCGCCGCTGTTTTAGATTTAATTTTCGTGAAAAAAAAACCATAAGAAAATATTGACAATTTTTTGAGAAATATGCGATCGTTTCTCTCACTTTCATTGATGATTATCGTATCTTCTCGCTCCCTTCCACTCATTGCTATGGTAAATACGTTTTTCGAATATAAAATCGATATTTACTAAATTAAATTAACATTTTTGATTTGAAGGAGCGCACGGTAAATGATACTAATGTAATAAACACGAGGATGTGCGCATTCGAGCGAAAAGTGGCACATTTCCGAGCGAGGGAGGCAAATGAAGCGCGACGCGGAGCGGCGCGCTTCATTTTCCCGAGATCGGAATGTGCCACTTTGAGCTCGAATGTGCACACGCGATTTTAGGCACGATTGCAACAATTTTGGCAACGAAAAAGTGGTAAATAATTTTTATCATTCCCTCTCACTCGTACTTATGCGTTTGTTGTATCTTTTCGCTCTCTCCCACTCATTGCTATGGTAAAAATACGTTTTTCGAACATATAAACATTATTTACTGATATAAATTGAATTTGTTGATTGCAAAGAAAGTTTAATTTAGAAAATTGCAATAAAACGAAGATGTGCGCGTTCGAGCGAAAAGTGGCACATTTCCGAGCGAGGGAGGCAAATGAAGCGCGACGCGGAGCGGCGCGCTTCATTTTCCCGAGATCGGAATGTGCCACTTTGAGCTCGAATGTGCACACTCGATTTTAGGCACGATTGACAACAATTTTGGCAACGAAAAAGTGCTAAATAATTTTTATCATTCCCTCTCACTCATACTTATGCGTTTGTCGTATCTTTTCGCTCTCTCCCACTCATTGCTCTGGTAAAAATACGTTTTTCGAACATATAAGCAATATTTACTGAAATAAATTGAATTTGTCGATTGCAAAAATTGCAATAAAACGAAGTATAACTTCAAAAAGTATTGGTTCGAAAGCAGAATACTCAATCAGCTTCTTTCAGACGTCGACGAGTGCGCCTCGGCGCCCTGCCAGAACGGAGGAAGCTGCGTGGACCTCGAGGACGCCTTCTCTTGCCAGTGTCCTTCGGCGTGGGAAGGACACGTTTGCCAATTCGGTAAGTCCATTTTTTCTTAGGCGCCAAGATTTGGCTTTGACGAATTAATTTGCAGACGCGGACGAGTGCCTAACAAATCCCTGCGTCAACGCGCATTCCTGCACCAATCTGGTGGGCGATTACCATTGCAAATGTCGAGTCGGATGGATGGGCAAGAACTGCGACCAAAACATAAACGATTGCGTCGGACAATGCCAGCACGGAGCGACTTGCATCGATCTGGTCAACGATTACCATTGCGCCTGTCAGCCCGGCTACACTGGTAAAAAATCTCTTTATTTTATTTTTTTTTTATCCTTAACGAACCCCCAGTTTTCTTCGCCATTTTGCCGAATCTCGCGCGGGCGGGCACACATCATTAACAATAAGTGTTTGCATACGGTAAGGCCTCGTTGAACACTGATTCGTTATAACACGGTCTGCTCGAGTCTTCAAAAGAGCCCAAAATATATGTTAATTCCATTGCAAAGCGATTTTGTTTAACGCTTTGCCGTTTAGTGCTTAAATCTTATTGGAACGTATTGTCCGCGTTAAGCGGGGTCCTACTGTGCATCCAATTTATAGTAAAGCACACATTCAGAGGCAATTTATTATGAATATTACCATGGCAACTTGGGCAGATTTAATTTAATGGGGCCATTTCAATAATTTCAAATTTAAGCAATTAATTATTTAATACTTGTGGAAATCTCTTCAAGTTTGTCGAATTTACGTCCAAAGGACTTTGTTTTGATTTGGGCAAAAGTGCACCTTAAAATCTCTATTGGGTTTTGAGTTTTATTGATACAAATAATATTAGGAAAATTAAATTTTTAATAATTTTGATTTTTTTTATAAGTAGAAATGATTTTAAGATAATAATAGATCGTTAAAAACAAAGAAAAAAAATTAGTCTTTAATTTAAGCAAAAATAAAATAGGGTCCCCATTTAAAATATCAGATGTGTTGAAATCGGGACGAATAATGGCCCCAAAATAATTTTTGACATTACCATCGTAAACTACGCACAAAAATACCCCAAAAATGTTTTTACAGAACTAATTTATCTCGACTAATAAGAAAGTTGACAAAATAGAAATTTTGTTTTATTCTTTTGTGAATAACGCCGTTCTTTTTCAATATATTCTTAGACAATTATATATCGTTGAAATCAGAAAATAACAGGCTTTTAATTTCTGCAAAAATAAAATAGGGTCCCCATTTAAAATAACAAAGTTGGTGCCGCAATGGGGACAAATAATGGCCCCAAATTATTTTCGACTTTGCCATCGTAAACTACGCACAAAAGTACCTCAAAAAAGTTTTTACAGAACGAATTTATCTCAACTAATAAGAAAATTAGCAAAGTAGAGTTTTCCCAAAAAATCGGCCATTTTGTTGAAAAACCCTCCCAAAGTGGAAACTCATTTACAATTAGACATGGCCTTTTATTAAATATCTCCGTCGTTTTTCGAGATTTTCCCGGACTGTTTGGTATCGTTGGAATCGTAAAGGAATAAGCTTTCTAACGGGCGCAAAAATAAATCCAGCGCCCACTTGATTTAACGAAGTTAGCACCGCCACCGGTGCGGTATCGAACCGAATGAAAAATCTAACGTCACCGTCGTAAAGAGCGGAAAAAAGTGCCCTAAGAAAGTGTCTTTGGATTTAACTTATCTTAATAAACAACAAAGTTACACCTATTTAAAGCATAATATGCTTTGGAACCAGATATCATCCCAAAGTGCCTACGATCCACAATTTTCATCGGGCTTTACAGAAGAGTAACAAGGTCGAAATTTTTTCCACTAAATCACATAAGTATAAGTAATAACGTACATAAAATTCGAGACAAAAAAAAAGCCCAGAACCGTATTAAAAAAATTTCTGCGTCCAAACCACACATTTTGGGCTCGTTCTTTTTTTGTTCGTTTTAATTAACATATTTCTTTTTCAGGACGAGACTGTGCCACCGACATCGACGACTGCGCCTCGAACCCTTGCAAGAACGGAGGAGAATGCGTGGACCAAGTGAACGGATATCGATGCATATGTCCCGTGGGATTCACGGGACACGAATGCGAGGTAAATCGCTTAGGAAACACGTGTAAGGATAACGAGCCGCCGTAAACCATTAGAAACCGTGAAATAACGAGCGTAATGATGGCCATTTAATTATTTCTCGTGGCGAGCAAATTGTTTGCTGCGTAAGTAGGTAGTAATCAAAGAAATGGCTGCCTGCAGGGACATTTAAAAAGATAATCGAGCGCGTTTCGATATAGTTGTTCGGAACGACAGGTGCCAAGTGTTGGGCGTTTCTTCTACACACACACACACACACACACACACACTTCCACGGTTCCTTTCGTGTTAAATTCCTATTTTGGGTCTCGTTTTAAGTGGCCCGACGTTTCAAGTGACTTCTGCTTTCGTCGTAGGCGTTCCGATGAATAAAACATGCTTCGAATTAAATGAAATTCTAATTACCGCTTAAATTTGCTCGGAGGGGACCGAAGGTCCTACCGTCACGCCGAAGAGCAACAAAGAAGGAACACCCATCGAGATTTTGAACTCTTTCGGATTGAATTCGTATTAATTGAGATGTAACGTGCCCTTTTTAATTTCGCGTCTTCGGATTGAAGAGAAGTGGGTTTTAATGAGTGCTAATTTGCAGAACGACTACGACCATTGTAATCCGGATCCTTGTGAGAACGATGCTCCTTGTTTTAATACGCAGGCCGATTATTATTGCCATTGTCCTGAGAGATGGCAAGGGAAGAACTGCAGCCTGCCGAAGCTTGTCTGCGATAACCCGCCTTGTCACGATGGTAAGTTTATGTTAATTTCTTATTTTTGGGTAAATTTTTCGATAAAACTAAATAAATCAAAAAAAATATACCTTGATTCACAAAAAAAATCGTAGCGCTCTTATTTTCGATGCAACCATTACAAACGAGACGGATTCGGAATTCTGGGACTTTTCTACATAAGATACATGTAAAATAAGTACAGGGCGCAACGTAAATTTTTTGAAAATAAAAACTTGCAATTTTTTGGTCTCATTTTGGCACGATTTTGAACTTTAAAAAAATTCTAGCGCCGTTATTTGTGGACGGATCTTTAAAAACTATTCAGAATCGGATTTGGCAGCCTTTTTGGCTTCGGATAGGCCTAAGAAACCGTAGGCGTGGTATTCCAGAGCTTTGGGAAAACGTTTTGAAAATTCAAAATCGATGGGTTTTAACCCATGTTATTTTGACAAAATATGAAAAAAATAGAATTGCTTTATATTGCAAGGGGGTGTTCCTACGTACCCCTAGCGACTATAACCGGTGTCTTTTCCCCGCGCTTCCCCTCTAAAATAAAAATTTTCGATACAAACTAAATGAATAGAAATACGTACCCTTGATTCACAAAAAATCGTAGCGCCCTTATTTTCGATCCAATCATTACAAACGACACGGATTCGGAATCCTGAGGCCTTTTTACATAAGATACATGTATAATATGTATAGGGTGCGACGTTAATTTTTCGAAGTTAAAAAATTGCGATTTTTAGAGCTCATTTTGAGCCAATTTTGAACTTTCAAAAAATTGTAGCGCCGTTATTTGTGGACGGATTTTTAAAAACTATTCAGAATCGGATTTGGCAGCCTTTTTGGCTTCGGATAGGCATAAGAAACCGTAGGCGTGCTATTCCAGAGCTTTGGGAAAACGTTTTGAAAATTGAAAATCGATGGGTTTTAACCCATGTTATTTTGACAAAATATGAAAAAAATAGAATTGCTTTATATTGCAAGGGGGCGTTCCTACGTACCCCTAGCGACTATAACCGGTGTCTTTTCCCGCGCTTCCTCTAAAATAAAAATTTTCGATATAAACTAAATGAATAGAAATACGTACCCTTGATTCACAAAAAATCGTAGCGCCCTTATTTTCGATCCAATCATTACAAACGACACGGATTCGGAATCCTGAGGCCTTTTTACATAAGATACATGTATAATATGTATAGGGTGCGACGTTAATTTTTCGAAGTTAAAAAATTGCGATTTTTAGAGCTCATTTTGAGCCAATTTTGAACTTTCAAAAAATTGTAGCGCCGTTATTTGTGGACGGATTTTTAAAAACTATTCAGAATCGGATTTGGCAGCCTTTTTGGCTTCGGATAGGCATAAGAAACCGTAGGCGTGCTATTCCAGAGCTTTGGGAAAACGTTTTGAAAATTGAAAATCGATGGGTTTTAACCCATGTTATTTTGACAAAATATGAAAAAAATAGAATTGCTTTATATTGCAAGGGGGTGTTCCTACGTACCCCTAGCGACTATAACCGGTGTCTTTTCCCCGCGCTTCCCCTCTAAAATAAAAATTTTCGATACAAACTAAATGAATAGAAATACGTACCCTTGATTCACAAAAAATCGTAGCGCCCTTATTTTCGATCCAATCATTACAAACGACACGGATTCGGAATCCTGAGGCCTTTTTACATAAGATACATGTATAATATGTATAGGGTGCGACGTTAATTTTCCGAAGTTAAAAAATTGCGATTTTTAGAGCTCATTTTGAGCCAATTTTGAACTTTCAAAAATTGTAGCGCCGTTATTTGTGGACGGATTTTAAAACTATTCAGAATCGGATTTGGCAGCCTTTTGGCTTCGGATAGGCCTAAGAAACCGTAGGCGTGCTATTCCAGAGCTTTGGGAAAACGTTTTGAAAATTGAAAATCGATGGGTTTTAACCCATGTTATTTTGACAAAATATGAAAAAAATAGAATTGCTTTATATTGCAAGGGGGTGTTCCTACGTACCCCTAGCGACTATAACCGGTGTCTTTTCCCGCGCTTCCCCTCTAAAATAAAAATTTTCGAAAAAACTAAATGAATAGAAATACGTACCCTTGATTCACAAAAAATCGTAGCGCCCTTATTTTCGATCCAATCATTACAAACGACACGGATTCGGAATCCTGAGGCCTTTTTTCATAAGATACATGTATAATATGTATAGGGTGCGACGTTAATTTTTCGAAGTTAAAAAATTGCGATTTTTAGAGCTCATTTTGAGCCAATTTTGAACTTTCAAAAAATTGTAGCGCCGTTATTTGTGGACGGATTTTTAAAAACTATTCAGAATCGGATTTGGCAGCCTTTTTGGCTTCGGATAGGCCTAAGAAACCGTAGGCGTGCTATTCCAGAGCTTTGGGAAAACGTTTTGAAAATTGAAAATCGATGGGTTTTAACCCATGTTATTTTGACAAAATATGAAAAAAATAGAATTGCTTTATATTGCAAGGGGGTGTTCCTACGTACCCCTAGCGACTATAACCGGTGTCTTTTCCCGCGCTTCCCCTCTAAAATAAAAATTTTCGATACAAACTAAATGAATAGAAATACGTACCCTTGATTCACAAAAAATCGTAGCGCCCTTATTTTCGATCCAATCATTACAAACGACACGGATTCGGAATCCTGAGGCCTTTTACATAAGATACATGTATAATATGTATAGGGTGCGACGTTAATTTTTCGAAGTTAAAAAATTGCGATTTTTAGAGCTCATTTTGAGCCAATTTTGAACTTTCAAAAAATTGTAGCGCCGTTATTTGTGGACGGATTTTTAAAAACTATTCAGAATCGGATTTGGCAGCCTTTTTGGCTTCGGATAGGCCTAAGAAACCGTAGGCGTGCTATTCCAGAGCTTTGGGAAAACGTTTTGAAAATTGAAAATCGATGGGTTTTAACCCATGTTATTTTGACAAAATATGAAAAAAATAGAATTGCTTTATATTGCAAGGGGGTGTTCCTACGTACCCCTAGCGACTATAACCGGTGTCTTTTCCCCGCGCTTCCCCTCTAAAATAAAAATTTTCGATACAAACTAAATGAATAGAAATACGTACCCTTGATTCACAAAAAATCGTAGCGCCCTTATTTTCGATCCAATCATTACAAACGACACGGATTCGGAATCCTGAGGCCTTTTTTCATAAGATACATGTATAATATGTATAGGGTGCGACGTTAATTTTCGAAGTTAAAAATTGCGATTTTAGAGCTCATTTTGAGCCAATTTTGAACTTTCAAAAATTGTAGCGCCGTTATTTGTGGACGGATTTTAAAACTATTCAGAATCGGATTTGGCAGCCTTTTGGCTTCGGATAGGCCTAAGAAACCGTAGGCGTGCTATTCCAGAGCTTTGGGAAAACGTTTTGAAAATTCAAAATCGATGGGTTTTAACCCATGTTATTTTGACAAAATATGAAAAAATAGAATTGCTTTATATTGCAAGGGGTGTTCCTACGTACCCCTAGCGACTATAACCGGTGTCTTTTCCCGCGCTTCCTCTAAAATAAAAATTTTCGATACAAACTAAATGAATAGAAATACGTACCCTTGATTCACAAAAAATCGTAGCGCCCTTATTTTCGATCCAATCATTACAAACGACACGGATTCGGAATCCTGAGGCCTTTTTACATAAGATACATGTATAATATGTATAGGGTGCGACGTTAATTTTCGAAGTTAAAAATTGCGATTTTAGAGCTCATTTTGAGCCAATTTTGAACTTTCAAAAATTGTAGCGCCGTTATTTGTGGACGGATCTTTAAAACTATTCAGAATCGGATTTGGCAGCCTTTTGGCTTCGGATAGGCCTAAGAAACCGTAGGCGTGCTATTCCAGAGCTTTGGGAAAACGTTTTGAAAATTCAAAATCGATGGGTTTTAACCCATGTTATTTTGACAAAATATGAAAAAATAGAATTGCTTTATATTGCAAGGGGGTTCCTACGTACCCTAGCGACTATAACCGGTGTCCTTTTTCGCGCTTCCTCTAAAATAAAAATTTTCGATACAAACTAAATGAATAGAAATACGTACCCTTGATTCAAAAAAATCAGCGCCCTTATTTTCGATCCAATCATTACAAACGACACGGATTCGGAATCCTGAGGCCTTTTTACATAAGATACATGTATAATATGTATAGGGTGCGACGTTAATTTTTCGAAGTTAAAAAATTGCGATTTTTAGAGCTCATTTTGAGCCAATTTTGAACTTTCAAAAAATTGTAGCGCCGTTATTTGTGGACGGATTTTTAAAAACTATTCAGAATCGGATTTGGCAGCCTTTTTGGCTTCGGATAGGCATAAGAAACCGTAGGCGTGCTATTCCAGAGCTTTGGGAAAACGTTTTGAAAATTGAAAATCGATGGGTTTTAACCCATGTTATTTTGACAAAATATGAAAAAAATAGAATTGCTTTATATTGCAAGGGGGTGTTCCTACGTACCCCTAGCGACTATAACCGGTGTCTTTTCCCCGCGCTTCCCCTCTAAAATAAAAATTTTCGATATAAACTAAATGAATAGAAATACGTACCCTTGATTCACAAAAAATCGTAGCGCCCTTATTTTCGATCCAATCATTACAAACGACACGGATTCGGAATCCTGAGGCCTTTTTACATAAGATACATGTATAATATGTATAGGGTGCGACGTTAATTTTCCGAAGTTAAAAAATTGCGATTTTTAGAGCTCATTTTGAGCCAATTTTGAACTTTCAAAAATTGTAGCGCCGTTATTTGTGGACGGATTTTAAAACTATTCAGAATCGGATTTGGCAGCCTTTTTGGCTTCGGATAGGCATAAGAAACCGTAGGCGTGCTATTCCAGAGCTTTGGGAAAACGTTTTGAAAATTGAAAATCGATGGGTTTTAACCCATGTTATTTTGACAAAATATGAAAAAAATAGAATTGCTTTATATTGCAAGGGGGTGTTCCTACGTACCCCTAGCGACTATAACCGGTGTCTTTTCCCCGCGCTTCCCCTCTAAAATAAAAATTTTCGATATAAACTAAATGAATAGAAATACGTACCCCTTGATTCACAAAAAAAATCGTAGCGCCCTTATTTTCGATCCAATCATTACAAACGACACGGATTCGGAATCCTGAGGCCTTTTTACATAAGATACATGTATAATATGTATAGGGTGCGACGTTAATTTTTCGAAGTTAAAAAATTGCGATTTTTAGAGCTCATTTTGAGCCAATTTTGAACTTTCAAAAAATTGTAGCGCCGTTATTTGTGGACGGATTTTTAAAAACTATTCAGAATCGGATTTGGCAGCCTTTTTGGCTTCGGATAGGCATAAGAAACCGTAGGCGTGCTATTCCAGAGCTTTGGGAAAACGTTTTGAAAATTGAAAATCGATGGGTTTTAACCCATGTTATTTTGACAAAATATGAAAAAAATAGAATTGCTTTATATTGCAAGGGGGTGTTCCTACGTACCCCTAGCGACTATAACCGGTGTCTTTTCCCCGCGCTTCCCCTCTAAAATAAAAATTTTCGATATAAACTAAATGAATAGAAATACGTACCCCTTGATTCACAAAAAAAATCGTAGCGCCCTTATTTTCGATCCAATCATTACAAACGACACGGATTCGGAATCCTGAGGCCTTTTTACATAAGATACATGTATAATATGTATAGGGTGCGACGTTAATTTTCCGAAGTTAAAAAATTGCGATTTTTAGAGCTCATTTTGAGCCAATTTTGAACTTTCAAAAAATTGTAGCGCCGTTATTTGTGGACGGATTTTTAAAAACTATTCAGAATCGGATTTGGCAGCCTTTTTGGCTTCGGATAGGCCTAAGAAACCGTAGGCGTGCTATTCCAGAGCTTTGGGAAACTTCCTCTAAAATAAAAATTTTCGATACAAACTAAATGAATAGAAATACGTACCCTTGATTCACAAAAATCGTAGCGCCCTTATTTTCGATCCAATCATTACAAACGACACGGATTCGGAATCCTGAGGCCTTTTACATAAGATACATGTAATAATAGGTGCGACGTTAATTTCAAGTTAAAAATTGCGATTTTAGAGCTCATTTTGAGCCAATTTTGAACTTTCAAAAATTGTAGCGCCGTTATTTGTGACGGATTTTAAAAACTATTCAGAATCGGATTTGGCAGCCTTTTTGGCTTCGGATAGGCATAAGAAACCGTAGGCGTGCTATTCCAGAGCTTTGGGAAAACGTTTTGAAAATTGAAAATCGATGGGTTTTAACCCATGTTATTTTGACAAAATATGAAAAAAATAGAATTGCTTTATATTGCAAGGGGGTGTTCCTACGTACCCCTAGCGACTATAACCGGTGTCTTTTCCCCGCGCTTCCCCTCTAAAATAAAAATTTTCGATATAAACTAAATGAATAGAAATACGTACCCCTTGATTCACAAAAAAAATCGTAGCGCCCTTATTTTCGATCCAATCATTACAAACGACACGGATTCGGAATCCTGAGGCCTTTTTACATAAGATACATGTATAATATGTATAGGGTGCGACGTTAATTTTTCGAAGTTAAAAAATTGCGATTTTTAGAGCTCATTTTGAGCCAATTTTGAACTTTCAAAAAATTGTAGCGCCGTTATTTGTGGACGGATTTTTAAAAACTATTCAGAATCGGATTTGGCAGCCTTTTTGGCTTCGGATAGGCATAAGAAACCGTAGGCGTGCTATTCCAGAGCTTTGGGAAAACGTTTTGAAAATTGAAAATCGATGGGTTTTAACCCATGTTATTTTGACAAAATATGAAAAAAATAGAATTGCTTTATATTGCAAGGGGGTGTTCCTACGTACCCCTAGCGACTATAACCGGTGTCTTTTCCCCGCGCTTCCCCTCTAAAATAAAAATTTTCGATATAAACTAAATGAATAGAAATACGTACCCCCTTTATTCACAAAAAATCGTAGCGCCCTTATTTTCGATCCAATCATTACAAACGACACGGATTCGGAATCCTGAGGCCTTTTTACATAAGATACATGTATAATATGTATAGGGTGCGACGTTAATTTTTCGAAGTTAAAAAATTGCGATTTTTAGAGCTCATTTTGAGCCAATTTTGAACTTTCAAAAAATTGTAGCGCCGTTATTTGTGGACGGATTTTTAAAAACTATTCAGAATCGGATTTGGCAGCCTTTTTGGCTTCGGATAGGCATAAGAAACCGTAGGCGTGCTATTCCAGAGCTTTGGGAAAACGTTTTGAAAATTCAAAATCGATGGGTTTTAACCCATGTTATTTTGACAAAATATGAAAAAAATAGAATTGCTTTATATTGCAAGGGGGTGTTCCTACGTACCCCTAGCGACTATAACCGGTGTCTTTTTCCGCGCTTCCCCTCTAAAATAAAAATTTTCGATACAAACTAAATGAATAGAAATACGTACCCCTTGATTCACAAAAAAAATCGTAGCGCCCTTATTTTCGATCCAATCATTACAAACGACACGGATTCGGAATCCTGAGGCCTTTTTACATAAGATACATGTATAATATGTATAGGGTGCGACGTTAATTTTCGAAGTTAAAAATTGCGATTTTAGAGCTCATTTTGAGCCAATTTTGAACTTTCAAAAAATTGTAGCGCCGTTATTTGTGGACGGATCTTTAAAAACTATTCAGAATCGGATTTGGCAGCCTTTTGGCTTCGGATAGGCCTAAGAAACCGTAGGCGTGCTATTCCAGAGCTTTGGGAAAACGTTTTGAAAATTCAAAATCGATGGGTTTTAACCCATGTTATTTTGACAAAATATGAAAAAAATAGAATTGCTTTATATTGCAAGGGGGTGTTCCTACGTACCCCTAGCGACTATAACCGGTGTCTTTTCCCGCGCTTCCCCTCTAAAATAAAAATTTTCGATATAAACTAAATGAATAGAAATACGTACCCCTTGATTCACAAAAAAAATCGTAGCGCCCTTATTTTCGATCCAATCATTACAAACGACACGGATTCGGAATCCTGAGGCCTTTTTACATAAGATACATGTATAATATGTATAGGGTGCGACGTTAATTTTCGAAGTTAAAAATTGCGATTTTAGAGCTCATTTTGAGCCAATTTTGAACTTTCAAAAATTGTAGCGCCGTTATTTGTGGACGGATCTTTAAAAACTATTCAGAATCGGATTTGGCAGCCTTTTGGCTTCGGATAGGCCTAAGAAAGTGGCGTGCATTCCAGACTTTGGGAAAACGTTTTAAAATTAAAAACGATGGGTTTTAACCCCGTTATTTTGACAAAATATGACAAATTTTTCATTCGGGGCTTTACGAAGGGGTAAAAGGTGAATTTTTCCCCACTAAATCAAAATAAAAATTTTTCGACATAAAATTGAACAAAAAGCCCAAAACCGATTAAAAAAAAATTTTGCGCCCCCATTTTGGGCCGTTCTTTTTGTTCGGTTTTAATTCCCATTTCCCTTTTTTAGGAAAAGACTGTACCAAAATGACGACTGCGCCTGAACCTTTGAAGAAAAAATTTCGTTTTGGGGCCAAGTTTAACGGAAATTTTTTAATTCCCGGGAAATTCAGGGCCGAATTTTTCGGGGGAAATTTTTAAAAAACTGAAGGATTTTACAGCCGGGCCCTAAACCATTAAAAAACCGTAAACGAGCTAATTGAGCTTTAATAATTTTTGAAAATTGTTTCTCGAAGGGTTTTGTAATCAAAGAAATGGCTGCCTGCAGGGACATTTACAAAGATAATCGAGCGCGTTTCGATATAGTTGTTCGGGAAAGACAGGTGCCAAGTGTTGGGCGTTTCTTCTACACACACACACACACACACACACACACACTTCCACGGTTCCTTTCGTGTTAAATTCCTATTTTGGGTCTCGTTTTTTAAGTGGCCTGACGTTTCAAGTGACTTCTGCTTTCGTCGTAGGCGTTCCGATGAATAAAACATGCTTCGAATTAAATGAAATTCTAATTACCGCTTAAATTTGCTCGGAGGGGACCGAAGGTCCACCGTCACGCCGAAGAGCAACAAAGAAGGAACACCCATCGAGATTTTGAACTCTTTCGGATTGAATTCGTATTAATTGAGATGTAACGTGCCCTTTTAATTTCGCGTCTTCGGATTGAAGAGAAGTGGGTTTTAATGAGTGCTAATTTGCAGAACGACTACGACCATTGTAATCCGGATCCTTGTGAGAACGATGCTCCTTGTTTTAATACGCAGGCCGATTATTATTGCCATTGTCCTGAGAGATGGCAAGGGAAGAACTGCAGCCTGCCGAAGCTTGTCTGCGATAACCCGCCTTGTCACGATGGTAAGTTTATGTTAATTTCTTATTTTTTGGGTAAAATTTTCGATATAAACTAAATGAATAGAAATACGTACCCTTGATTCACAAAAAATCGTAGCGCCCTTATTTTCGATCCAATCATTACAAACGACACGGATTCGGAATCCTGAGGCCTTTTTACATAAGATACATGTATAATATGTATAGGGTGCGACGTTAATTTTCGAAGTTAAAAATTGCGATTTTAGAGCTCATTTTGAGCCAATTTTGAACTTTCAAAAATTGTAGCGCCGTTATTTGTGGACGGATCTTTAAAACTATTCAGAATCGGATTTGGCAGCCTTTTGGCTTCGGATAGGCTAAGAAACCGTAGGCGTGCTATTCCAGAGCTTTGGGAAAACGTTTTGAAAATTGAAAATCGATGGGTTTTAACCCATGTTATTTTGACAAAATATGAAAAAAATAGAATTGCTTTATATTGCAAGGGGGTGTTCCTACGTACCCCTAGCGACTATAACCGGTGTCTTTTCCCCGCGCTTCCCCTCTAAAATAAAAATTTTCGATATAAACTAAATGAATAGAAATACGTACCCCTTGATTCACAAAAAAAATCGTAGCGCCCTTATTTTCGATCCAATCATTACAAACGACACGGATTCGGAATCCTGAGGCCTTTTTACATAAGATACATGTATAATATGTATAGGGTGCGACGTTAATTTTCCGAAGTTAAAAAATTGCGATTTTTAGAGCTCATTTTGAGCCAATTTTGAACTTTCAAAAAATTGTAGCGCCGTTATTTGTGGACGGATTTTTAAAAACTATTCAGAATCGGATTTGGCAGCCTTTTTGGCTTCGGATAGGCATAAGAAACCGTAGGCGTGCTATTCCAGAGCTTTGGGAAAACGTTTTGAAAATTCAAAATCGATGGGTTTTAAACCCATGTTATTTTGACAAAATATGAAAAAAATAGAATTGCTTTATATTGCAAGGGGGTGTTCCTACGTACCCCTAGCGACTATAACCGGTGTCTTTTCCCGCGCTTCCTCTAAAATAAAAATTTTCGATATAAACTAAATGAATAGAAATACGTACCCCTTGATTCACAAAAAATCGTAGCGCCCTTATTTTCGATCCAATCATTACAAACGACACGGATTCGGAATCCTGAGGCCTTTTACATAAGATACATGTATAATATGTATAGGGTGCGACGTTAATTTTCGAAGTTAAAAATTGCGATTTTAGAGCTCATTTTGAGCCAATTTTGAACTTTCAAAAATTGTAGCGCCGTTATTTGTGGACGGATCTTTAAAACTATTCAGAATCGGATTTGGCAGCCTTTTTTGGGTTCGGATAGGCCTAAGAAACCGTAGGCGTGCTATTCCAGAGCTTTGGGAAAACGTTTTGAAAATTCAAAATCGATGGGTTTTAACCCATGTATTTTGAAAAATATGAAAAAATAGAATTGCTTTATATTGCGAGGGGACGTTCCTACGTACCCCTAGTGACTATAACCGGTGTCATTTCCCGCGCTTCCCTCTAAAATAAAAATTTTCGATACAAACTAAATGAATAGAAATACGTACCCCTTGATTCACAAAAAATCGTAGCGCCCTTATTTTCGATCCAATCATTACAAACGACACGGATTCGGAATCCTGAGGCTTTTTACATAAGATACATGTATAATATGTATAGGGTGCGACGTTAATTTTCGAAAATAAAAATTGCGATTTTAGAGCTCATTTTGAGCCAATTTTGAACTTTCAAAAATTGTAGCGCCGTTATTTGTGGACGGATCTTTAAAACTATTCAGAATCGGATTTGGCAGCCTTTTGGCTTCGGATAGGCCTAAGAAACCGTAGGCGTGCTATTCCAGAGCTTTGGGAAAACGTTTTGAAAATTCAAAATCGATGGGTTTTAACCCATGTTTTTTTGACAAAATATGAAAAAATAGAATTGCTTTATATTGCGAGGGACGTTCCTACGTACCCTAGTGACTATAACCGGTGTCATTTCCCGCGCTTCCCTCTAAAATAAAAATTTTCGATACAAACTAAATGAATAGAAATACGTACCCTTGATTCACAAAAAATCGTAGCGCCCTTATTTTCGATCCAATCATTACAAACGACACGGATTCGGAATCCTGAGGCTTTTTACATAAGATACATGTATAATATGTATAGGGTGCGACGTTAATTTTCGAAATAAAAATTGCGATTTTTAGAGCTCATTTTGAGCCAATTTTGAACTTTCAAAAAATTGTAGCGCCGTTATTTGTGGACGGATCTTTAAAAACTATTCAGAATCGGATTTGGCAGCCTTTTGGCTTCGGATAGGCCTAAGAAACCGTAGGCGTGCTATTCCAGAGCTTTGGGAAAACGTTTTGAAAATTCAAAATCGATGGGTTTTAACCCATGTATTTTGACAAAAAATGAAAAAATAGAATTGCTTTATATTGCGAGGGGACGTTCCTACGTACCCCTAGTGACTATAACCGGTGTCATTTCCCCGCGCTTCCTCTAAAATAAAAATTTTCGATACAAACTAAATGAATAGAAATACGTACCCCTTGATTCACAAAAAAAATCGTAGCGCCCTTATTTTCGATCCAATCATTACAAACGACACGGATTCGGAATCCTGAGGCTTTTTTACATAAGATACATGTATAATATGTATAGGGTGCGACGTTAATTTTTTGAAATAAAAATTGCGATTTTTAGAGCTCATTTTGAGCCAATTTTGAACTTTCAAAAAATTGTAGCGCCGTTATTTGTGGACGGATTTTTAAAAACTATTCAGAATCGGATTTGGCAGCCTTTTTGGCTTCGGATAGGCATAAGAAACCGTAGGCGTGCTATTCCAGAGCTTTGGGAAAACGTTTTGAAAATTCAAAATCGATGGGTTTTAACCCATGTTATTTTGACAAAATATGAAAAAAATAGAATTGCTTTATATTGCAAGGGGGTGTTCCTACGTACCCTAGCGACTATAACCGGTGTCTTTTCCCGCGCTTCCCCTCTAAAATAAAAATTTTCGATATAAACTAAATGAATAGAAATACGTACCCCTTGATTCACAAAAAAAATCGTAGCGCCCTTATTTTCGATCCAATCATTACAAACGACACGGATTCGGAATCCTGAGGCCTTTTTACATAAGATACATGTATAATATGTATAGGGTGCGACGTTAATTTTCCGAAGTTAAAAAATTGCGATTTTTAGAGCTCATTTTGAGCCAATTTTGAACTTTCAAAAAATTGTAGCGCCGTTATTTGTGGACGGATTTTTAAAAACTATTCAGAATCGGATTTGGCAGCCTTTTTGGCTTCGGATAGGCATAAGAAACCGTAGGCGTGCTATTCCAGAGCTTTGGGAAAACGTTTTGAAAATTGAAAATCGATGGGTTTTAACCCATGTTATTTTGACAAAATATGAAAAAAATAGAATTGCTTTATATTGCAAGGGGGTGTTCCTACGTACCCTAGCGACTATAACCGGTGTCTTTTCCCCGCGCTTCCCCTCTAAAATAAAAATTTTCGATATAAACTAAATGAATAGAAATACGTACCCCTTGATTCACAAAAAAAATCGTAGCGCCCTTATTTTCGATCCAATCATTACAAACGACACGGATTCGGAATCCTGAGGCCTTTTACATAAGATACATGTATAATATGTATAGGGTGCGACGTTAATTTTCCGAAGTTAAAAAATTGCGATTTTTAGAGCTCATTTTGAGCCAATTTTGAACTTTCAAAAAATTGTAGCGCCGTTATTTGTGGACGGATTTTTAAAAACTATTCAGAATCGGATTTGGCAGCCTTTTTGGCTTCGGATAGGCATAAGAAACCGTAGGCGTGCTATTCCAGAGCTTTGGGAAAACGTTTTGAAAATTGAAAATCGATGGGTTTTAACCCATGTTATTTTGACAAAATATGAAAAAATAGAATTGCTTTATATTGCAAGGGGTGTTCCTACGTACCCTAGCGACTATAACCGGTGTCTTTTCCCGCGCTTCCCTCTAAAATAAAAATTTTCGATATAAACTAAATGAATAGAAATACGTACCCCTTGATTCACAAAAAAAATCGTAGCGCCCTTATTTTCGATCCAATCATTACAAACGACACGGATTCGGAATCCTGAGGCCTTTTACATAAGATACATGTATAATATGTATAGGGTGCGACGTTAATTTTCGAAGTTAAAAATTGCGATTTTAGAGCTCATTTTGAGCCAATTTTGAACTTTCAAAAATTGTAGCGCCGTTATTTGTGGACGGATCTTTAAAACTATTCAGAATCGGATTTGGCAGCCTTTTGGCTTCGGATAGGCCTAAGAAACCGTAGGCGTGCTATTCCAGAGCTTTGGGAAAACGTTTTGAAAATTCAAAATCGATGGGTTTTAACCCATGTATTTTGACAAAATATGAAAAAATAGAATTGCTTTATATTGCGAGGGACGTTCCTACGTACCCTAGTGACTATAACCGGTGTCATTTCCCCGCGCTTCCCTCTAAAATAAAAATTTTCGATACAAACTAAATGAATAGAAATACGTACCCCTTGATTCACAAAAAATCGTAGCGCCCTTATTTTCGATCCAATCATTACAAACGACACGGATTCGGAATCCTGAGGCTTTTTACATAAGATACATGTATAATATGTATAGGGTGCGACGTTAATTTTCGAATTAAAAATTGCGATTTTAGAGCTCATTTTGAGCCAATTTTGAACTTTCAAAAATTGTAGCGCCGTTATTTGTGGACGGATCTTTAAAAAATATTCAGAATCGGATTTGGCAGCCTTTTGGCTTCGGATAGGCCTAAGAAACCGTAGGCGTGCTATTCCAGAGCTTTGGGAAAACGTTTTGAAAATTCAAAATCGATGGGTTTTAACCCATGTATTTTTGACAAAAAATGAAAAAAATAGAATTGCTTTATATTGCGAGGGGACGTTCCTACGTACCCCTAGTGACTATAACCGGTGTCTTTTCCCGCGCTTCCCTCTAAAATAAAAATTTTCGATACAAACTAAATGAATAGAAATACGTACCCCTTGATTCACAAAAAAAATCGTAGCGCCCTTATTTTCGATCCAATCATTACAAACGACACGGATTCGGAATCCTGAGGCTTTTTTACATAAGATACATGTATAATATGTATAGGGTGCGACGTTAATTTTCGAAGTTAAAAATTGCGATTTTAGAGCTCATTTTGAGCCAATTTTGAACTTTCAAAAATTGTAGCGCCGTTATTTGTGGACGGATCTTTAAAAAATATTCAGAATCGGATTTGGCAGCCTTTTGGCTTCGGATAGGCCTAAGAAACCGTAGGCGTGCTATTCCAGAGCTTTGGGAAAACGTTTTGAAAATTCAAAATCGATGGGTTTTAACCCATGTATTTTGACAAAATATGAAAAAATAGAATTGCTTTATATTGCGAGGGACGTTCCTACGTACCCCCAGTGACTATAACCGGTGTCTTTCCCCGCGCTTCCCTCTAAAATAAAAATTTTCGATACAAACTAAATGAATAGAAATACGTACCCCTTGATTCACAAAAAAATCGTAGCGCCCTTATTTTCGATCCAATCATTACAAACGACACGGATTCGGAATCCTGAGGCTTTTTACATAAGATACATGTATAATATGTATAGGGTGCGACGTTAATTTTCGAAATTAAAAATTGCGATTTTAGAGCTCATTTTGAGCCAATTTTGAACTTTCAAAAATTGTAGCGCCGTTATTTGTGGACGGATCTTTAAAAAATATTCAGAATCGGATTTGGCAGCCTTTTGGCTTCGGATAGGCCTAAGAAACCGTAGGCGTGCTATTCCAGAGCTTTGGGAAAACGTTTTGAAAATTGAAAATCGATGGGTTTTAACCCATGTTATTTTGACAAAATATGAAAAAAATAGAATTGCTTTATATTGCAAGGGGGTGTTCCTACGTACCCCTAGCGACTATAACCGGTGTCTTTTCCCGCGCTTCCTCTAAAATAAAAATTTTCGATATAAACTAAATGAATAGAAATACGTACCCCTTGATTCACAAAAAAAATCGTAGCGCCCTTATTTTCGATCCAATCATTACAAACGACACGGATTCGGAATCCTGAGGCCTTTTTACATAAGATACATGTATAATATGTATAGGGTGCGACGTTAATTTTCGAAGTTAAAAATTGCGATTTTAGAGCTCATTTTGAGCCAATTTTGAACTTTCAAAAAATTGTAGCGCCGTTATTTGTGGACGGATTTTTAAAAACTATTCAGAATCGGATTTGGCAGCCTTTTTGGCTTCGGATAGGCATAAGAAACCGTAGGCGTGCTATTCCAGAGCTTTGGGAAAACGTTTTGAAAATTGAAAATCGATGGGTTTTAACCCATGTTATTTTGACAAAATATGAAAAAAATAGAATTGCTTTATATTGCAAGGGGGTGTTCCTACGTACCCCTAGCGACTATAACCGGTGTCTTTTCCCCGCGCTTCCCCTCTAAAATAAAAATTTTCGATATAAACTAAATGAATAGAAATACGTACCCCTTGATTCACAAAAAAAATCGTAGCGCCCTTATTTTCGATCCAATCATTACAAACGACACGGATTCGGAATCCTGAGGCCTTTTTACATAAGATACATGTATAATATGTATAGGGTGCGACGTTAATTTTCCGAAGTTAAAAAATTGCGATTTTTAGAGCTCATTTTGAGCCAATTTTGAACTTTCAAAAAATTGTAGCGCCGTTATTTGTGGACGGATTTTTAAAAACTATTCAGAATCGGATTTGGCAGCCTTTTTGGCTTCGGATAGGCATAAGAAACCGTAGGCGTGCTATTCCAGAGCTTTGGGAAAACGTTTTGAAAATTGAAAATCGATGGGTTTTAACCCATGTTATTTTGACAAAATATGAAAAAAATAGAATTGCTTTATATTGCAAGGGGGTGTTCCTACGTACCCCTAGCGACTATAACCGGTGTCTTTTCCCCGCGCTTCCCCTCTAAAATAAAAATTTTCGATATAAACTAAATGAATAGAAATACGTACCCCTTGATTCACAAAAAAAATCGTAGCGCCCTTATTTTCGATCCAATCATTACAAACGACACGGATTCGGAATCCTGAGGCCTTTTTACATAAGATACATGTATAATATGTATAGGGTGCGACGTTAATTTTCCGAAGTTAAAAAATTGCGATTTTAGAGCTCATTTTGAGCCAATTTTGAACTTTCAAAAATTGTAGCGCCGTTATTTGTGGACGGATTTTTAAAACTATTCAGAATCGGATTTGGCAGCCTTTTGGCTTCGGATAGGCATAAGAAACCGTAGGCGTGCTATTCCAGAGCTTTGGGAAAACGTTTTGAAAATTCAAAATCGATGGGTTTTAACCCATGTATTTTGATAAAAATGAAAAAATAGAATTGCTTTATATTGCGAGGGACGTTCCTACGTACCCCTAGTGACTATAACCGGTGTCATTTCCCGCGCTTCCTCTAAAATAAAAATTTTCGATACAAACTAAATCAATAGAAATACGTACCCCTTGATTCACAAAAAATCGTAGCGCCCTTATTTTCGATCCAATCATTACAAACGACACGGATTCGGAATCCTGAGGCTTTTTACATAAGATACATGTATAATATGTATAGGGTGCGACGTTAATTTTTCGAAATTAAAAATTGCGATTTTAGAGCTCATTTTGAGCCAATTTTGAACTTTCAAAAATTGTAGCGCCGTTATTTGTGGACGGATCTTTAAAACTATTCAGAATCGGATTTGGCAGCCTTTTGGCTTCGGATAGGCCTAAGAAACCGTAGGCGTGCTATTCCAGAGCTTTGGGAAAACGTTTTGAAAATTCAAAATCGATGGGTTTTAACCCATGTATTTTGAAAAAATGAAAAAATAGAATTGCTTTATATTGCGAGGGACGTTCCTACGTACCCCTAGTGACTATAACCGGTGTCATTTCCCGCGCTTCCTCTAAAATAAAAATTTTCGATACAAACTAAATCAATAGAAATACGTACCCCTTGATTCACAAAAAATCGTAGCGCCCTTATTTTCGATCCAATCATTACAAACGACACGGATTCGGAATCCTGAGGCTTTTTACATAAGATACATGTATAATATGTATAGGGTGCGACGTTAATTTTTCGAAATTAAAAATTGCGATTTTTAGAGCTCATTTTGAGCCAATTTTGAACTTTCAAAAATTGTAGCGCCGTTATTTGTGGACGGATCTTTAAAACTATTCAGAATCGGATTTGGCAGCCTTTTGGCTTCGGATAGGCCTAAGAAACCGTAGGCGTGCTATTCCAGAGCTTTGGGAAAACGTTTTGAAAATTCAAAATCGATGGGTTTTAACCCATGTATTTTGATAAAAATGAAAAAATAGAATTGCTTTATATTGCGAGGGACGTTCCTACGTACCCCTAGTGACTATAACCGGTGTCATTTCCCGCGCTTCCTCTAAAATAAAAATTTTCGATACAAACTAAATCAATAGAAATACGTACCCCCTTTATTCACAAAAAATCGTAGCGCCCTTATTTTCGATCCAATCATTACAAACGACACGGATTCGGAATCCTGAGGCTTTTTTACATAAGATACATGTATAATATGTATAGGGTGCGACGTTAATTTTTCGAAATTAAAAAATTGCGATTTTTAGAGCTCATTTTGAGCCAATTTTGAACTTTCAAAAATTGTAGCGCCGTTATTTGTGGACGGATCTTTAAAACTATTCAGAATCGGATTTGGCAGCCTTTTGGCTTCGGATAGGCCTAAGAAACCGTAGGCGTGCTATTCCAGAGCTTTGGGAAAACGTTTTGAAAATTCAAAATCGATGGGTTTTAACCCATGTTATTTTGACAAAATATGAAAAAATAGAATTGCTTTATATTGCAAGGGGTGTTCCTACGTACCCTAGCGACTATAACCGGTGTCTTTTCCCGCGCTTCCCTCTAAAATAAAAATTTTCGATATAAACTAAATGAATAGAAATACGTACCCCTTGATTCACAAAAAATCGTAGCGCCCTTATTTTCGATCCAATCATTACAAACGACACGGATTCGGAATCCTGAGGCCTTTTTTCATAAGATACATGTATAATATGTATAGGGTGCGACGTTAATTTTCGAAGTTAAAAATTGCGATTTTAGAGCTCATTTTGAGCCAATTTTGAACTTTCAAAAATTGTAGCGCCGTTATTTGTGGACGGATCTTTAAAACTATTCAGAATCGGATTTGGCAGCCTTTTGGCTTCGGATAGGCATAAGAAACCGTAGGCGTGCTATTCCAGAGCTTTGGGAAAACGTTTTGAAAATTCAAAATCGATGGGTTTTAACCCATGTTATTTTGACAAAATATGAAAAAATAGAATTGCTTTATATTGCAAGGGGTGTTCCTACGTACCCTAGCGACTATAACCGGTGTCTTTTCCCGCGCTTCCCTCTAAAATAAAAATTTTCGATATAAACTAAATGAATAGAAATACGTACCCCTTGATTCACAAAAAATCGTAGCGCCCTTATTTTCGATCCAATCATTACAAACGACACGGATTCGGAATCCTGAGGCCTTTTACATAAGATACATGTATAATATGTATAGGGTGCGACGTTAATTTTCGAAGTTAAAAATTGCGATTTTAGAGCTCATTTTGAGCCAATTTTGAACTTTCAAAAAATTGTAGCGCCGTTATTTGTGGACGGATTTTTAAAAACTATTCAGAATCGGATTTGGCAGCCTTTTTGGCTTCGGATAGGCATAAGAAACCGTAGGCGTGCTATTCCAGAGCTTTGGGAAAACGTTTTGAAAATTGAAAATCGATGGGTTTTAACCCATGTTATTTTGACAAAATATGAAAAAAATAGAATTGCTTTATATTGCAAGGGGGTGTTCCTACGTACCCTAGCGACTATAACCGGTGTCTTTTCCCCGCGCTTCCCCTCTAAAATAAAAATTTTCGATATAAACTAAATGAATAGAAATACGTACCCCTTGATTCACAAAAAAAATCGTAGCGCCCTTATTTTCGATCCAATCATTACAAACGACACGGATTCGGAATCCTGAGGCCTTTTACATAAGATACATGTATAATATGTATAGGGTGCGACGTTAATTTTCCGAAGTTAAAAAATTGCGATTTTTAGAGCTCATTTTGAGCCAATTTTGAACTTTCAAAAAATTGTAGCGCCGTTATTTGTGGACGGATTTTTAAAAACTATTCAGAATCGGATTTGGCAGCCTTTTTGGCTTCGGATAGGCATAAGAAACCGTAGGCGTGCTATTCCAGAGCTTTGGGAAAACGTTTTGAAAATTGAAAATCGATGGGTTTTAACCCATGTTATTTTGACAAAATATGAAAAAATAGAATTGCTTTATATTGCAAGGGGTGTTCCTACGTACCCTAGCGACTATAACCGGTGTCTTTTCCCGCGCTTCCCTCTAAAATAAAAATTTTCGATATAAACTAAATGAATAGAAATACGTACCCCTTGATTCACAAAAAAAATCGTAGCGCCCTTATTTTCGATCCAATCATTACAAACGACACGGATTCGGAATCCTGAGGCCTTTTTTCATAAGATACATGTATAATATGTATAGGGTGCGACGTTAATTTTCGAAGTTAAAAATTGCGATTTTAGAGCTCATTTTGAGCCAATTTTGAACTTTCAAAAAATTGTAGCGCCGTTATTTGTGGACGGATTTTTAAAAACTATTCAGAATCGGATTTGGCAGCCTTTTTGGCTTCGGATAGGCATAAGAAACCGTAGGCGTGCTATTCCAGAGCTTTGGGAAAACGTTTTGAAAATTGAAAATCGATGGGTTTTAACCCATGTTATTTTGACAAAATATGAAAAAAATAGAATTGCTTTATATTGCAAGGGGGTGTTCCTACGTACCCTAGCGACTATAACCGGTGTCTTTTCCCGCGCTTCCCTCTAAAATAAAAATTTTCGATATAAACTAAATGAATAGAAATACGTACCCCTTGATTCACAAAAAAAATCGTAGCGCCCTTATTTTCGATCCAATCATTACAAACGACACGGATTCGGAATCCTGAGGCCTTTTTACATAAGATACATGTATAATATGTATAGGGTGCGACGTTAATTTTCGAAGTTAAAAATTGCGATTTTAGAGCTCATTTTGAGCCAATTTTGAACTTTCAAAAATTGTAGCGCCGTTATTTGTGGACGGATTTTAAAAAATATTCAGAATCGGATTTGGCAGCCTTTTTGGCTTCGGATAGGCATAAGAAACCGTAGGCGTGCTATTCCAGAGCTTTGGGAAAACGTTTTGAAAATTGAAAATCGATGGGTTTTAACCCATGTTATTTTGACAAAATATGAAAAAAATAGAATTGCTTTATATTGCAAGGGGTGTTCCTACGTACCCTAGCGACTATAACCGGTGTCTTTTCCCGCGCTTCCCTCTAAAATAAAAATTTTCGATATAAACTAAATGAATAGAAATACGTACCCTTGATTCACAAAAAATCGTAGCGCCCTTATTTTCGATCCAATCATTACAAACGACACGGATTCGGAATCCTGAGGCCTTTTACATAAGATACATGTATAATATGTATAGGGTGCGACGTTAATTTTCGAAGTTAAAAATTGCGATTTTAGAGCTCATTTTGAGCCAATTTTGAACTTTCAAAAAATTGTAGCGCCGTTATTTGTGGACGGATTTTTAAAAACTATTCAGAATCGGATTTGGCAGCCTTTTTGGCTTCGGATAGGCATAAGAAACCGTAGGCGTGCTATTCCAGAGCTTTGGGAAAACGTTTTGAAAATTGAAAATCGATGGGTTTTAACCCATGTTATTTTGACAAAATATGAAAAAAATAGAATTGCTTTATATTGCAAGGGGGTGTTCCTACGTACCCCTAGCGACTATAACCGGTGTCTTTTCCCGCGCTTCCCCTCTAAAATAAAAATTTTCGATATAAACTAAATGAATAGAAATACGTACCCCTTGATTCACAAAAAAAATCGTAGCGCCCTTATTTTCGATCCAATCATTACAAACGACACGGATTCGGAATCCTGAGGCCTTTTTACATAAGATACATGTATAATATGTATAGGGTGCGACGTTAATTTTCGAAGTTAAAAATTGCGATTTTAGAGCTCATTTTGAGCCAATTTTGAACTTTCAAAAAATTGTAGCGCCGTTATTTGTGGACGGATCTTTAAAAACTATTCAGAATCGGATTTGGCAGCCTTTTTGGCTTCGGATAGGCCTAAGAAACCGTAGGCGTGCTATTCCAGAGCTTTGGGAAAACGTTTTGAAAATTCAAAATCGATGGGTTTTAACCCATGTTATTTTGACAAAATATGAAAAAAATAGAATTGCTTTATATTGCAAGGGGGTGTTCCTACGTACCCCTAGCGACTATAACCGGTGTCTTTTCCCCGCGCTTCCCCTCTAAAATAAAAATTTTCGATACAAACTAAATGAATAGAAATACGTACCCCTTGATTCACAAAAAAAATCGTAGCGCCCTTATTTTCGATCCAATCATTACAAACGACACGGATTCGGAATCCTGAGGCCTTTTTACATAAGATACATGTATAATATGTATAGGGTGCGACGTTAATTTTTCGAAGTTAAAAAATTGCGATTTTTAGAGCTCATTTTGAGCCAATTTTGAACTTTCAAAAAATTGTAGCGCCGTTATTTGTGGACGGATTTTTAAAAACTATTCAGAATCGGATTTGGCAGCCTTTTTGGCTTCGGATAGGCCTAAGAAACCGTAGGCGTGCTATTCCAGAGCTTTGGGAAAACGTTTTGAAAATTCAAAATCGATGGGTTTTAACCCATGTTATTTTGACAAAATATGAAAAAAATAGAATTGCTTTATATTGCAAGGGGTGTTCCTACGTACCCCCAGTGACTATAACCGGTGTCATTTCCCGCGCTTCCCTCTAAAATAAAAATTTTCGATACAAACTAAATGAATAGAAATACGTACCCTTGATTCACAAAAAATCGTAGCGCCCTTATTTTCGATCCAATCATTACAAACGACACGGATTCGGAATCCTGAGGCCCTTTTTTCATAAGATACATGTATAATATGTATAGGGTGCGACGTTAATTTTCGAAGTTAAAAATTGCGATTTTAGAGCTCATTTTGAGCCAATTTTGAACTTTCAAAAATTGTAGCGCCGTTATTTGTGGACGGATCTTTAAAACTATTCAGAATCGGATTTGGCAGCCTTTTGGCTTCGGATAGGCCTAAGAAACCGTAGGCGTGCTATTCCAGAGCTTTGGGAAAACGTTTTGAAAATTCAAAATCGATGGGTTTTAACCCATGTTTTTTTGACAAAATATGAAAAAATAGAATTGCTTTATATTGCAAGGGACGTTCCTACGTACCCCCAGCGACTATAACCGGTGTCTTTTCCCGCGCTTCCCTCTAAAATAAAAATTTTCGATACAAACTAAATCAATAGAAATACGTACCCCTTGATTCACAAAAAATCGTAGCGCCTTATTTTCGATCCAATCATTACAAACGACACGGATTCGGAATCCTGAGGCTTTTTACATAAGATACATGTATAATATGTATAGGGTGCGACGTTAATTTTTTGAAATTAAAAATTGCGATTTTAGAGCTCATTTTGAGCCAATTTTGAACTTTCAAAAATTGTAGCGCCGTTATTTGTGGACGGATCTTTAAAACTATTCAGAATCGGATTTGGCAGCCTTTTGGCTTCGGATAGGCCTAAGAAACCGTAGGCGTGCTATTCCAGAGCTTTGGGAAAACGTTTTGAAAATTCAAAATCGATGGGTTTAACCCATGTATTTTGATAAAAATGAAAAAATAGAATTGCTTTATATTGCGAGGGACGTTCCTACGTACCCTAGTGACTATAACCGGTGTCATTTCCCGCGCTACCCTCTAAAATAAAAATTTTCGGTAAAACTAAATAAATAAAAAAATGGACCCCTTGATTCACAAAAAAAATCGTAGCGCCCTCATTTTTATTTTATTTTAGGACATTTTTTTTGCACACATGTTGCACGTGATTTCCCCGGGATGCACATGTTTTCCACGTGATTTCCGCGTTTTTCACGCGATTTCCACGTGTTGCTCGGTTTTAAAATTTTTAATTTTCGTACTCGGATTTGTATTTTTTCAAAATTATGCATTAAAAGTCGTACTTCAAAAACATGTTTACATTGTAAACATTGTAAAC
The DNA here is from genome assembly GCA_036325965.1 of Sinopyrophorus schimmeli. Taxonomy (NCBI): domain Eukaryota; kingdom Metazoa; phylum Arthropoda; class Insecta; order Coleoptera; family Elateridae; genus Sinopyrophorus; species Sinopyrophorus schimmeli. The sequence continues at coordinate 99,952 of JARFIZ010000163.1, forward strand.
CTAGTTACTGTAGCAGAAGAATAATAAAATAAATAAACAATATATGTATTATAACAGAGGGAAACTTTAAGTATCTTAACATTGAGCTTTATAGAAGATACGATTTAAAATTGAATGGTTTCCTTTCAGGCATAGATAGTTGCATGGTCGTTTCTTCCATTGGAAACGGTCGACTTTCCTCCGCCAGCGTCTGCGGCGAACACGGCCACTGCGTCAGCAACCCCGGCGTCGGCTACCATTGCTCTTGCCAGCCGGGCTACACCGGCAAATACTGCCACGAGAGTAAGTCACTCAAAATACACCTCGGCCCTTAAGCCCAATCTAACCAAAATCACTTCCGCAGACATCAACGACTGCAAAATCAACCCGTGCGAAAACGGCGGCACGTGCGTCGACAAAATAAACGCGTTCCAGTGCATCTGCAAGGAAGGCTGGGAGGGCGCCCTCTGCAACATAGGTACTTAGCCACTTTCCCCCATAACCCAATTCAAACCGCATTCCCTTATAGACCTAGTAATAAAATTCTTCGTAGACGCAGACGACTGCAACCCGAACCCCTGCCACAACAACGGAAGCTGCAGCGACCGCATCGCCGACTTCGAGTGCAAGTGCAGGGACGGCTGGAAGGGCAAGAGTTGCACCCTCAAAGACAGCCACTGCGACCACACCACGTGCAAGAACGGCGGCACTTGCCAGGACCTAGGCAGCACCTTCGTCTGCAGATGTCCTCCGGACTGGGAAGGTACGCGACCACCGCGTCCTCTTTCTTCCAAACGAATTAACGCAAACATTTCAGGAACGACGTGCCACATCGCCAAGCAGACGGCCTGCCGATCGAACCCTTGCCAAAACGGCGGGACCTGCGTCAACACCGGCGACTACTACCAATGCATCTGCAGGGACGGCTTCACCGGCAACCACTGCCAGGAAGACGTGAACGACTGCATTCCCCAGCCCTGCTACAACGGCGGCAAGTGCATCGACGGCGTCAACTGGTTCCTCTGCGAGTGCGCCCTCGGCTTCACCGGCCCCGATTGCCGCATCAACGTCAACGACTGCGCCTCGAACCCCTGCGAATACGGGGGCACCTGCATGGACGGCATCGGCGAATTTCAATGCATCTGTCCGCCGCCCTAAGAAAGTGTTTTTGGATTTAATTTATTTTGATAAACAACAAAGTTACAGCTATTTAAAGCGTAATGTGCTTTGGAACCAGATACCATCCCAAAGTGCCTTCGATCCACAATTTTCATCGGGCTTTACAGAAGAGTAACAAGGTCGAAATTTTTTCCACTAAATCACATAAGTATAAGTAATAACGTACATAAAATTCGAGACAAAAAAAAGCCCAAAACCGTATTAAAAAAATTTCTGCGTCCAAACCACACATTTTGGGCTCGTTCTTTTTTTGTTCGTTTTAATTAACATATTTCTTTTTCAGGACGAGACTGTGCCACCGACATCGACGACTGCGCCTCGAACCCTTGCAAGAACGGAGGAGAATGCGTGGACCAAGTGAACGGATATCGATGCATATGTCCCGTGGGATTCACGGGACACGAATGCGAGGTAAATCGCTTAGGAAACACGTGTAAGGATAACGAGCCGCCGTAAACCATTAGAAACCGTGAAATAACGAGCGTAATGATGGCCATTTAATTATTTCTCGTGGCGAGCAAATTGTTTGCTGCGTAAGTAGGTAGTAATCAAAGAAATGGCTGCCTGCAGGGACATTTACAAAGATAATCGAGCGCGTTTCGATATAGTTGTTCGAACGACAGGTGCCAAGTGTTGGGCGTTTCTTCTACACACACACACACACACACACACACACACTTCCACGGTTCCTTTCGTGTTAAATTCCTATTTTGGGTCTCGTTTTTTAAGTGGCCTGACGTTTCAAGTGACTTCTGCTTTCGTCGTAGGCGTTCCGATGAATAAAACATGCTTCGAATTAAATGAAATTCTAATTACCGCTTAAATTTGCTCGGAGGGGACCGAAGGTCCACCGTCACGCCGAAGAGCAACAAAGAAGGAACACCCATCGAGATTTTGAACTCTTTCGGATTGAATTCGTATTAATTGAGATGTAACGTGCCCTTTTAATTTCGCGTCTTCGGATTGAAGAGAAGTGGGTTTTAATGAGTGCTAATTTGCAGAACGACTACGACCATTGTAATCCGGATCCTTGTGAGAACGATGCTCCTTGTTTTAATACGCAGGCCGATTATTATTGCCATTGTCCTGAGAGATGGCAAGGGAAGAACTGCAGCCTGCCGAAGCTTGTCTGCGATAACCCGCCTTGTCACGATGGTAAGTTTATGTTAATTTCTTAAAATTTTCGATATAAACTAAATGAATAGAAATACGTACCCCCTTTATTCACAAAAAATCGTAGCGCCCTTATTTTCGATCCAATCATTACAAACGACACGGATTCGGAATCCTGAGGCTTTTTACATAAGATACATGTATAATATGTATAGGGTGCGACGTTAATTTTCGAAGTTAAAAATTGCGATTTTTAGAGCTCATTTTGAGCCAATTTTGAACTTTCAAAAATTGTAGCGCCGTTATTTGTGGACGGATCTTTAAAACTATTCAGAATCGGATTTGGCAGCCTTTTGGCTTCGGATAGGCCTAAGAAACCGTAGGCGTGCTATTCCAGAGCTTTGGGAAAACGTTTTGAAAATTCAAAATCGATGGGTTTTAACCCATGTTATTTTGACAAAATATGAAAAAATAGAATTGCTTTATATTGCAAGGGGTTTCCTACGTACCCCTAGCGACTATAACCGGTGTCTTTTCCCGCGCTTCCTCTAAAATAAAAATTTTCGATAAAACTAAATGAATAGAAATACGTACCCCCTTTATTCACAAAAAATCGTAGCGCCCTTATTTTCGATCCAATCATTACAAACGACACGGATTCGGAATCCTGAGGCTTTTTACATAAGATACATGTATAATATGTATAGGGTGCGACGTTAATTTTTCGAAGTTAAAAATTGCGATTTTTAGAGCTCATTTTGAGCCAATTTTGAACTTTCAAAAATTGTAGCGCCGTTATTTGTGGACGGATCTTTAAAACTATTCAGAATCGGATTTGGCAGCCTTTTGGCTTCGGATAGGCCTAAGAAACCGTAGGCGTGCTATTCCAGAGCTTTGGGAAAACGTTTTGAAAATTCAAAATCGATGGGTTTTAACCCATGTTATTTTGACAAAATATGAAAAAATAGAATTGCTTTATATTGCAGGGGCGTTCCTACGTACCCCTAGCGACTATAACCGGTGTCTTTTCCCGCGCTTCCCTCTAAAATAAAAATTTTCGATACAAACTAAATGAATAGAAATACGTACCCCTTGATTCACAAAAAAAATCGTAGCGCCCTTATTTTCGATCCAATCATTACAAACGACACGGATTCGGAATCCTGAGGCTTTTTTACATAAGATACATGTATAATATGTATAGGGTGCGACGTTAATTTTTTGAAATAAAAATTGCGATTTTAGAGCTCATTTTGAGCCAATTTTGAACTTTCAAAAAATTGTAGCGCCGTTATTTGTGGACGGATCTTTAAAAACTATTCAGAATCGGATTTGGCAGCCTTTTTGGCTTCGGATAGGCCTAAGAAACCGTAGGCGTGCTATTCCAGAGCTTTGGGAAAACGTTTTGAAAATTCAAAATCGATGGGTTTTAACCCATGTATTTTTGACAAAAAATGAAAAAAATAGAATTGCTTTATATTGCGAGGGGACGTTCCTACGTACCCCTAGTGACTATAACCGGTGTCATTTCCCCGCGCTTCCCTCTAAAATAAAAATTTTCGATACAAACTAAATGAATAGAAATACGTACCCCTTGATTCACAAAAAAAATCGTAGCGCCCTTATTTTCGATCCAATCATTACAAACGACACGGATTCGGAATCCTGAGGCTTTTTTACATAAGATACATGTATAATATGTATAGGGTGCGACGTTAATTTTTTGAAATTAAAAATTGCGATTTTAGAGCTCATTTTGAGCCAATTTTGAACTTTCAAAAATTGTAGCGCCGTTATTTGTGGACGGATCTTTAAAAAATATTCAGAATCGGATTTGGCAGCCTTTTGGCTTCGGATAGGCCTAAGAAACCGTAGGCGTGCTATTCCAGAGCTTTGGGAAAACGTTTTGAAAATTCAAAATCGATGGGTTTTAACCCATGTATTTTGAAAAATATGAAAAAATAGAATTGCTTTATATTGCGAGGGACGTTCCTACGTACCCTAGTGACTATAACCGGTGTCATTTCCCGCGCTTCCCTCTAAAATAAAAATTTTCGATACAAACTAAATGAATAGAAATACGTACCCTTGATTCACAAAAAATCGTAGCGCCCTTATTTTCGATCCAATCATTACAAACGACACGGATTCGGAATCCTGAGGCTTTTTACATAAGATACATGTATAATATGTATAGGGTGCGACGTTAATTTTCGAAATAAAAATTGCGATTTTAGAGCTCATTTTGAGCCAATTTTGAACTTTCAAAAATTGTAGCGCCGTTATTTGTGGACGGATCTTTAAAAACTATTCAGAATCGGATTTGGCAGCCTTTTGGCTTCGGATAGGCCTAAGAAACCGTAGGCGTGCTATTCCAGAGCTTTGGGAAAACGTTTTGAAAATTCAAAATCGATGGGTTTTAACCCATGTATTTTGACAAAATATGAAAAAATAGAATTGCTTTATATTGCGAGGGACGTTCCTACGTACCCCTAGTGACTATAACCGGTGTCATTTCCCCGCGCTTCCCTCTAAAATAAAAATTTTCGATACAAACTAAATGAATAGAAATACGTACCCCCTTTATTCACAAAAAATCGTAGCGCCCTTATTTTCGATCCAATCATTACAAACGACACGGATTCGGAATCCTGAGGCTTTTTACATAAGATACATGTATAATATGTATAGGGTGCGACGTTAATTTTTCTAAATTAAAAAATTGCGATTTTTAGAGCTCATTTTGAGCCAATTTTGAACTTTCAAAAATTGTAGCGCCGTTATTTGTGGACGGATCTTTAAAAGCTATTCAGAATCGGATTTGGCAGCCTTTTTGGCTTCGGATAGGCCTAAGAAACCGTAGGCGTGCTATTCCAGAGCTTTGGGAAAACGTTTTGAAAATTCAAAATCGATGGGTTTTAACCCATGTTATTTTGACAAAAAATGAAAAAAATAGAATTGCTTTATATTGCGAGGGGACGTTCCTACGTACCCCTAGTGACTATAACCGGTGTCATTTCCCCGCGCTTCCCTCTAAAATAAAAATTTTCGATACAAACTAAATGAATAGAAATACGTACCCTTGATTCACAAAAAAAATCGTAGCGCCCTTATTTTCGATCCAATCATTACAAACGACACGGATTCGGAATCCTGAGGCTTTTTTACATAAGATACATGTATAATATGTATAGGGTGCGACGTTAATTTTCGAAATAAAAATTGCGATTTTAGAGCTCATTTTGAGCCAATTTTGAACTTTCAAAAATTGTAGCGCCGTTATTTGTGGACGGATCTTTAAAAACTATTCAGAATCGGATTTGGCAGCCTTTTGGCTTCGGATAGGCCTAAGAAACCGTAGGCGTGCTATTCCAGAGCTTTGGGAAAACGTTTTGAAAATTCAAAATCGATGGGTTTTAACCCATGTTATTTTGACAAAATATGAAAAAATAGAATTGCTTTATATTGCGAGGGGACGTTCCTACGTACCCTAGTGACTATAACCGGTGTCATTTCCCGCGCTTCCCTCTAAAATAAAAATTTTCGATACAAACTAAATGAATAGAAATACGTACCCCTTGATTCACAAAAAAATCGTAGCGCCCTTATTTTCGATCCAATCATTACAAACGACACGGATTCGGAATCCTGAGGCTTTTTACATAAGATACATGTATAATATGTATAGGGTGCGACGTTAATTTTCGAAATAAAAATTGCGATTTTAGAGCTCATTTTGAGCCAATTTTGAACTTTCAAAAATTGTAGCGCCGTTATTTGTGGACGGATCTTTAAAACTATTCAGAATCGGATTTGGCAGCCTTTTGGCTTCGGATAGGCCTAAGAAACCGTAGGCGTGCTATTCCAGAGCTTTGGGAAAACGTTTTGAAAATTCAAAATCGATGGGTTTTAACCCATGTTATTTTGACAAAATATGAAAAAATAGAATTGCTTTATATTGCGAGGGGACGTTCCTACGTACCCTAGCGACTATAACCGGTGTCTTTTCCCGCGCTTCCCTCTAAAATAAAAATTTTCGATACAAACTAAATGAATAGAAATACGTACCCCTTGATTCACAAAAAAATCGTAGCGCCCTTATTTTCGATCCAATCATTACAAACGACACGGATTCGGAATCCTGAGGCTTTTTACATAAGATACATGTATAATATGTATAGGGTGCGACGTTAATTTTCGAAATAAAAATTGCGATTTTAGAGCTCATTTTGAGCCAATTTTGAACTTTCAAAAATTGTAGCGCCGTTATTTGTGGACGGATCTTTAAAAACTATTCAGAATCGGATTTGGCAGCCTTTTGGCTTCGGATAGGCCTAAGAAACCGTAGGCGTGCTATTCCAGAGCTTTGGGAAAACGTTTTGAAAATTCAAAATCGATGGGTTTTAACCCATGTATTTTGATAAAAATGAAAAAATAGAATTGCTTTATATTGCGAGGGGACGTTCCTACGTACCCCTAGTGACTATAACCGGTGTCATTTCCCGCGCTTCCCTCTAAAATAAAAATTTTCGATACAAACTAAATCAATAGAAATACGTACCCTTGATTCACAAAAAATCGTAGCGCCCTTATTTTCGATCCAATCATTACAAACGACACGGATTCGGAATCCTGAGGCTTTTTACATAAGATACATGTATAATATGTATAGGGTGCGACGTTAATTTTCGAAAATTAAAAATTGCTATTTTAGAGCTCATTTTGAGCCAATTTTGAACTTTCAAAAATTGTAGCGCCGTTATTTGTGGACGGATCTTTAAAAAATATTCAGAATCGGATTTGGCAGCCTTTTGGCTTCGGATAGGCCTAAGAAACCGTAGGCGTGCTATTCCAGAGCTTTGGGAAAACGTTTTGAAAATTCAAAATCGATGGGTTTTAACCCATGTATTTTGATAAAAATGAAAAAATAGAATTGCTTTATATTGCGAGGGACGTTCCTACGTACCCCTAGTGACTATAACCGGTGTCATTTCCCGCGCTTCCCTCTAAAATAAAAATTTTCGATACAAACTAAATCAATAGAAATACGTACCCCTTGATTCACAAAAAATCGTAGCGCCCTTATTTTCGATCCAATCATTACAAACGACACGGATTCGGAATCCTGAGGCTTTTTACATAAGATACATGTATAATATGTATAGGGTGCGACGTTAATTTTCGAAATTAAAAATTGCGATTTTAGAGCTCATTTTGAGCCAATTTTGAACTTTCAAAAATTGTAGCGCCGTTATTTGTGGACGGATCTTTAAAACTATTCAGAATCGGATTTGGCAGCCTTTTGGCTTCGGATAGGCCTAAGAAACCGTAGGCGTGCTATTCCAGAGCTTTGGGAAAACGTTTTGAAAATTCAAAATCGATGGGTTTTAACCCATGTATTTTGATAAAAATGAAAAAATAGAATTGCTTTATATTGCGAGGGACGTTCCTACGTACCCCTAGTGACTATAACCGGTGTCATTTCCCGCGCTTCCCTCTAAAATAAAAATTTTCGATACAAACTAAATCAATAGAAATACGTACCCCCTTTATTCACAAAAAATCGTAGCGCCCTTATTTTCGATCCAATCATTACAAACGACACGGATTCGGAATCCTGAGGCTTTTTACATAAGATACATGTATAATATGTATAGGGTGCGACGTTAATTTTCGAAATTAAAAATTGCGATTTTAGAGCTCATTTTGAGCCAATTTTGAACTTTCAAAAATTGTAGCGCCGTTATTTGTGGACGGATCTTTAAAAAATATTCAGAATCGGATTTGGCAGCCTTTTGGCTTCGGATAGGCCTAAGAAACCGTAGGCGTGCTATTCCAGAGCTTTGGGAAAACGTTTTGAAAATTGAAAATCGATGGGTTTTAACCCATGTTATTTTGACAAAATATGAAAAAAATAGAATTGCTTTATATTGCAAGGGGGTGTTCCTACGTACCCCTAGCGACTATAACCGGTGTCTTTTCCCCGCGCTTCCCCTCTAAAATAAAAATTTTCGATATAAACTAAATGAATAGAAATACGTACCCCTTGATTCACAAAAAAAATCGTAGCGCCCTTATTTTCGATCCAATCATTACAAACGACACGGATTCGGAATCCTGAGGCCTTTTTACATAAGATACATGTATAATATGTATAGGGTGCGACGTTAATTTTCCGAAGTTAAAAAATTGCGATTTTTAGAGCTCATTTTGAGCCAATTTTGAACTTTCAAAAAATTGTAGCGCCGTTATTTGTGGACGGATCTTTAAAAACTATTCAGAATCGGATTTGGCAGCCTTTTTGGCTTCGGATAGGCCTAAGAAACCGTAGGCGTGCTATTCCAGAGCTTTGGGAAAACGTTTTGATAATTCAAAATCGATGGGTTTTAACCCATGTTATTTTGACAAAATATGAAAAAAATAGAATTGCTTTATATTGCAAGGGGGTGTTCCTACGTACCCCTAGCGACTATAACCGGTGTCTTTTCCCCGCGCTTCCCCTCTAAAATAAAAATTTTCGATATAAACTAAATGAATAGAAATACGTACCCTTGATTCACAAAAAATCGTAGCGCCCTTATTTTCGATCCAATCATTACAAACGACACGGATTCGGAATCCTGAGGCCTTTTTACATAAGATACATGTATAATATGTATAGGGTGCGACGTTAATTTTCCGAAGTTAAAAAATTGCGATTTTTAGAGCTCATTTTGAGCCAATTTTGAACTTTCAAAAAATTGTAGCGCCGTTATTTGTGGACGGATTTTTAAAAACTATTCAGAATCGGATTTGGCAGCCTTTTTGGCTTCGGATAGGCCTAAGAAACCGTAGGCGTGCTATTCCAGAGCTTTGGGAAAACGTTTTGAAAATTCAAAATCGATGGGTTTTAACCCATGTTATTTTGACAAAATATGAAAAAAATAGAATTGCTTTATATTGCAAGGGGGTGTTCCTACGTACCCCTAGCGACTATAACCGGTGTCTTTTCCCGCGCTTCCCCTCTAAAATAAAAATTTTCGATATAAACTAAATGAATAGAAATACGTACCCTTGATTCACAAAAAATCGTAGCGCCCTTATTTTCGATCCAATCATTACAAACGACACGGATTCGGAATCCTGAGGCCTTTTTTCATAAGATACATGTATAATATGTATAGGGTGCGACGTTAATTTTCGAAGTTAAAAATTGCGATTTTTAGAGCTCATTTTGAGCCAATTTTGAACTTTCAAAAATTGTAGCGCCGTTATTTGTGGACGGATTTTTAAAACTATTCAGAATCGGATTTGGCAGCCTTTTGGCTTCGGATAGGCCTAAGAAACCGTAGGCGTGCTATTCCAGAGCTTTGGGAAAACGTTTTGAAAATTCAAAATCGATGGGTTTTAACCCATGTATTTTTGATAAAAAATGAAAAAAATAGAATTGCTTTATATTGCGAGGGGACGTTCCTACGTACCCTAGTGACTATAACCGGTGTCATTTCCCGCGCTTCCTCTAAAATAAAAATTTTCGATACAAACTAAATCAATAGAAATACGTACCCCTTGATTCACAAAAAAAATCGTAGCGCCCTTATTTTCGATCCAATCATTACAAACGACACGGATTCGGAATCCTGAGGCTTTTTTACATAAGATACATGTATAATATGTATAGGGTGCGACGTTAATTTTTCGAAGTTAAAAATTGCGATTTTTAGAGCTCATTTTGAGCCAATTTTGAACTTTCAAAAATTGTAGCGCCGTTATTTGTGGACGGATCTTTAAAACTATTCAGAATCGGATTTGGCAGCCTTTTGGCTTCGGATAGGCCTAAGAAACCGTAGGCGTGCTATTCCAGAGCTTTGGGAAAACGTTTTGAAAATTCAAAATCGATGGGTTTTAACCCATGTATTTTGATAAAAATGAAAAAATAGAATTGCTTTATATTGCGAGGGACGTTCCTACGTACCCTAGTGACTATAACCGGTGTCATTTCCCGCGCTTCCCTCTAAAATAAAAATTTTCGATACAAACTAAATCAATAGAAATACGTACCCCTTGATTCACAAAAAATCGTAGCGCCCTTATTTTCGATCCAATCATTACAAACGACACGGATTCGGAATCCTGAGGCTTTTTACATAAGATACATGTATAATATGTATAGGGTGCGACGTTAATTTTCGAAATTAAAAATTGCTATTTTTTGAGCTCATTTTGAGCCAATTTTGAACTTTCAAAAATTGTAGCGCCGTTATTTGTGGACGGATCTTTAAAACTATTCAGAATCGGATTTGGCAGCCTTTTGGCTTCGGATAGGCCTAAGAAACCGTAGGCGTGCTATTCCAGAGCTTTGGGAAAACGTTTTGAAAATTCAAAATCGATGGGTTTTAACCCATGTTATTTTGATAAAAATGAAAAAATAGAATTGCTTTATATTGCGAGGGACGTTCCTACGTACCCTAGTGACTATAACCGGTGTCATTTCCCGCGCTTCCCTCTAAAATAAAAATTTTCGATACAAACTAAATCAATAGAAATACGTACCCTTGATTCACAAAAAATCGTAGCGCCCTTATTTTCGATCCAATCATTACAAACGACACGGATTCGGAATCCTGAGGCTTTTTACATAAGATACATGTATAATATGTATAGGGTGCGACGTTAATTTTTCGAAGTTAAAAATTGCGATTTTAGAGCTCATTTTGAGCCAATTTTGAACTTTCAAAAATTGTAGCGCCGTTATTTGTGGACGGATCTTTAAAACTATTCAGAATCGGATTTGGCAGCCTTTTGGCTTCGGATAGGCCTAAAAACCGTAGGCGTGCTATTCCAGAGCTTTGGGAAAACGTTTTGAAAATTCAAAATCGATGGGTTTTAACCCATGTATTTTTGATAAAAAATGAAAAAAATAGAATTGCTTTATATTGCGAGGGGACGTTCCTACGTACCCCTAGTGACTATAACCGGTGTCATTTCCTCGCGCTTCCCCTCTAAAATAAAAATTTTCGATACAAACTAAATCAATAGAAATACGTACCCCTTGATTCACAAAAAAAATCGTAGCGCCCTTATTTTCGATCCAATCATTACAAACGACACGGATTTGGAATCGTGAGGCTTTTTTACATAAGATACATGTATAATATGTATAGGGTGCGACGTTAATTTTTCGAAGTTAAAAACTTGCTATTTTTAGAGCTCATTTTGAGCCAATTTTGAACTTTCAAAAAATTGTAGCGCCGTTATTTGTGGACGGATCTTTAAAAACTATTCAGAATCGCATTTGGCAGTCTTTTTGGCTTCGGATAGGCCTAAAAAACCGTAGGCGTGCTATTCCAGAGCTTTGGGAAAACGTTTTGAAAATTCAAAATCGATGGGTTTTAACCCATGTATTTTGATAAAAATGAAAAAATAGAATTGCTTTATATTGCGAGGGACGTTCCTACGTACCCTAGTGACTATAACCGGTGTCATTTCCTGCGCTTCCCTCTAAAATAAAAATTTTCGATACAAACTAAATCAATAGAAATACGTACCCTTGATTCACAAAAAAAATCGTAGCGCCCTTATTTTCGATCCAATCATTACAAACGACACGGATTCGGAATCGTGAGGCTTTTTTACATAAGATACATGTATAATATGTATAGGGTGCGACGTTAATTTTTCGAAGTTAAAAACTTGCTATTTTTAGAGCTCATTTTGAGCCAATTTTGAACTTTCAAAAAATTGTAGCGCCGTTATTTGTGGACGGATCTTTAAAAACTATTCAGAATCGCATTTGGCAGTCTTTTTGGCTTCGGATAGGCCTAAAAAACCGTAGGCGTGCTATTCCAGAGCTTTGGGAAAACGTTTTGAAAATTCAAAATCGATGGGTTTTAACCCATGTATTTTTGATAAAAAATGAAAAAAATAGAATTGCTTTATATTGCGAGGGGACGTTCCTACGTACCCCTAGTGACTATAATTTTTTTTGAATTTGTTAAAAATTACCACTTCATATACCTTTCATTTTTTTATTATTTTTTGGACTTCCTTTTTTAATATTTCAGTTCTTTGTCTTTTAAATAATCACCTTTCTTCTTTGTTGTCTTTCTTTTGGTTTTGTAGGGCACTTAATTATTATTTATTAGTACTTTTATAAAATAACACAGTCACTCCACCCTTATTTTATATTTTCACACACACACTTAAAACATCTTCCCTCCTTTTATTTATAGTATTTAATTAATAACTAATTGTAAAAAGAGTTGCAGTCCCAAGATTGTCGTGCAAATGAAACCACGCTTAGTTTTCACATTGCCTATAAGGTTTCTTTTTAACTTATAACAATAAAACAATCTTATGGGTTGCAGCTTTTTATTATATTAAACTTGTTTATATTAATAATGTATAATTTCTGTATTTTAAAATTGTATACCTCTTGCAGCTTACATTATGTTTCTCAGATGCGAAGGGATTAAATTTTTCAGTAAAATTTATGCCTTCGTTGTGTTTAAACATTTACTACCCTTCGCATCGGATACATAATGTTTTGTAAGTGAGGGTGTTGCATTCGGTTCACAAACGTTTCAATTTCATTTCTAACGTTCGCCGTCGAATACAATTAAACACACGCGTGTTGGGGTTGTATTTTGACGAGCGAATTTCGAATAAAACTTAAACGTTTGACGAACTCGAATGCAACTTAGTCTGTCGACAAATGAGGTATTGGACTCCAACGTTGTAAGAGTGGCAGGTCTGGGGGTGAAGTAGGTGCTTCACATCTACTTCTCCCATCAGAGGCGGTTCAAGACCGCAGACATTCAAATCCGAATGTCCGCGCTTTTGATCAGACAACGTAGACTTAGTTAGATGTAAAGAACGTTACGTTCAAAGGGCTGTAAAGGGAAACTGGAAAATAAAATAAACTATTCAACTTATACATAAGTTTTATTAAGAGCCTGGTAGCTCAGTGGTGGGCAATATTGATGTTCAATTCAACGGTCTGTGTTTTGTGGTTCGATTCTCAAACAGGTCATGCAAATTTTAAAAAAATTAATAATTGTGAGAGCAACTAAGTCAGCTGGACTTCTTACATCTACTACTTGAACATTGAAAAATAATTTTTAAGTTAATAGTATAGGAAAGTGTACGATTTATAGAATTTAAAACGCAAATATTTACAACACCTTGGTAGCTCAGTGGGAAAAGCTCGGTTATTTGTTCGAATGGTCTATGGTTCGATCCCCATGCCGGTCAGAAATTTTTAAAAATATTTAAGAAAAATCCAACGAGCAACGAGCCGAACGAGACGAATGACGAATGACGAATGACCGTAGGATACTCGTGATTTGAAAAATATTTTTAAAAATCTCTAAGATAAACCCTCGGCCGACTCGGCCGACTCGGCCGACTGTAAAAAGCGATTTGTGAAATTATATGTTTGCAAATTTTCTTTTATGCCCCTGTTACGAGTTGACATATTCCTCTTACATTTTATTGAGAAAAGAAACAACAGTAATTTATTTTTATTTATCATTGGAAGAACAACTAAGTACTTTACATTCGAAAATAATTTTTAAGTTAATAGTATAGGAAAGTGTACGATTTATAGAATTTAAAACGCAAATATTTACAACACCTTGGTAGCTCAGTGGGAAAAGCTCGGTTATTTGTTCGAATGGTCTATGGTTCGATCCCCATGCCGGTCAGAAATTTTTAAAAATATTTAAGAAAAATCCAACGAGCAACGAGCCGAACGAGACGAATGACGAATGACGAATGACCGTAGGATACTCGTGATTTGAAAAATATTTTAAAAATCTCTAATATAAACCCTCGGCCGACTCGGCCGACCGTAAAAAGCGATTTGTGAAATTATATTTTTGCAAATTTTCTTTTATGCCACTGTTACGAATTGACATATTCCTCTTACATTTATATTTATTTTAATATAATCATTTGCATTAAACTGCAGAAGAGAATTAAAAAAGAAACAAGAGGTAAGTTATAATTTTATTTATTTCCCAGGCCCCCTTTACATCCCAATGGACTTAACGCCCTTTACAACTAAGACTAAGTCTACGTTAACAGGTCAAAGGCGCTGACATTCCCATTTGAATGTGCGCGGTCTTGAGCCACCCCCTTTCCTTACACTTTTACAAAGGCATGTTTTAAGGCCTCACAGCCTTACAACACCCTGTCATTTATTAAACGTTATGTGTTCCGATGTGAAGGGCAAGGAATGGTTAAAACTAAGAAAGGCAAAAATGCTAATCGAAAACATAAGCCCTTCGCATTGGAGACACATAACGGTGTCTTAAAATATCTGTAAAAGATGTATAGTTTCTTACAAATTTAAGTCCAATTCCTGTTAACATTCATTAATATTAAAACATATTGGACGTGAACATTATAATTAATATAATAAAGACTTAGATTAAATAAATAAAATAAAAGTTGTTACAAATTTGAAAAATTAAAAATAATGACAAGACTACAATTTCTTTTTTAATTATAATTAATTAAAACTAAGGGTTATGAAACAACTACAGAGGCAAAGAGGAAGTGAAAAGGCAAGAATAAAATGTAAGTATTTAAAATAACAGGGCAGCATTTGTTGCATAGCAATCAGGCGCCAAAATTTACAAAATAAATTACGCAATGACGTGGCCCTAATATAATGTCGTCTTTAAAAACACACACTTACATTATTAATAAACTACAAAGTACTAATTATCTTAAAAATATTCAATTTCCTACAATAAAATACATATGTGTTCACTTAACCGATGTCGGAATAAAACTAAAAAGTTGATGTCTAATATCTGTACTCTTCGTAGACATCAATATTTTGAATATTAAGGGAAAATGAATGTGTATTTTAAACAAATTAAAATAAAATAAAGTAGAAGCATTAAAAAGTTTATGAAAGTTGTAAAAATAAACATTATAAACACAGGATTCAATAATTAAATGAAGGTAGCGTGGTTTTCATATTTTTAAGAATAACTAAATATTTACAAGTGTACACGAAATGACACTACATATAAAAGTATCTACTTTTAATTAAAAAATAAAATTTTAAAATTTAATCAAAATAAAAATATTTGGAAAAATCATAAAACATGGGATAAAAAAAAATCAGGAAAACGTTTCACTATAAAACAATTTCCGACCGAAAGGAATGAAATTGCAAATATAAAATCCATTAAAAATAAAATAATTTTTTTCTGGTAAATGAATCCTATTTAAAAAATTTTTAAAAATTTAAATTAATTTGTACCCAATTCTTATACCCTGAAAAATTAAATTTATTAATACTTTAATACATCTATTATCAATTTTATAAAAATT
>JARFIZ010000164.1:0-39054 GCA_036325965.1 Sinopyrophorus schimmeli
AAGGGAATCGGTTGGGGAAATATTATTAGGGTGAACCAAAAGTTGTAGGTTTTTTTATTATTTTAGTTTGCTTTCGTATTATTAAAAATTGCGCAATTTCAGATTTTGGATTTATATAAATTCATACATTTGGTTCTAAAGATTAATTAACAAAATATTGAAAATAAAAACCATATAGAGTGCGTCGGAGTAAACAAAAATTCCAGAAAATATGTGAACTAAATTTAAAAATTTGTTACAGTAAAATGTAGATCCAATCAGGACAACAGAATTGACATTGGTATACACATTGTCAAAAGCATTTATTGTAACTGAACTACATGGTTTTTATATTAGGTACTTTAAATTATTGTTATTAACTCGGTTTTGTGAAAACATTTTTGTGTAGGTATATGTCGCAGAGTTATGATTAAATGGGTCATTCTTCTCGGTGGATGACTACATATAGTTATAGATATAAGTATTTATATCCGTTTAGGATCTGTGGTTCGGTGGATTTGCAGTAATAATGAAAATAATAATTTGTAGCTTCGCTAGTTTATTAAACTAATATGAATAATGTGTCTTATTATTCTATCTTTTCAGCTGCAGTATTAGGTTTTTATATTGTTTTCTTAATTAGGTAATAGTTGTATATTAAGTGATTGTTGATGATGTTGTTCTTAAGTGAGAGGTCTAGATGGTTTTTCCGTTAGATGTAATTATATGTCCTCGATTTATACATATCTCCTAAAAGAATCTAATGATTTGATCAAATCTTTAAACTAAAAATCGGGGACACATTTAGTCAATTGGCCGAGTTATGATCAAAACCCTAGTGAATTGGTTAAATAACCAATTTAATCATAATTCTGCGACATATATATTTTTACATATGTTATAATGTAATTATAACTTACATTTTATATTTTTAAATGTGCCGTCAAGTTGCTTTTTTACTCTGAGTGTACCGCAGAAACAGTGACACCAGGTTACGCCCCTTCAAGGACTTTGTTTGCTTCGACGTCCTGTATATATATTCTTCAATCGAGTTAATTTTTAACAATAATACACGAAAAGAAATGTATTTCATTTATCACCTTAGTAATAGCACACTGTGGCACGGGATCCCATAAGTATGGCGTAATTCATCATACTTTATAGTAAATAACACCATAGGTACAGTCAAACCTCGTTAGTATGTACTCTCTTGGTATGAACAAAACTTTCCGGACAAATATGTTCATAATATCGAGGTTTGACTGTATTAAAAATGTATAACTCGATTGCTTGTAATATGTTAAATAACTTTTGGTATTTAGAATTCTTAGCTTTTTGGCATCAAATAGGATCTTAAGAACATTAAGTTGTCAAAAAGAAATGGAGAAAAAATAGCATATTACAAAAAAATACATTTTTCAAAACAAAATAAAATTTATGACGGAAAACATAACTTCATTTCTTGAATATTTTGAACAACTTTGGATATTTCGTATCCTTAATTTTTTTTAACAGTAAAAATGAGGCCTTAAGATTCTTACACGCTGCCCTTAATAGGTTTGGAATAAATGCAATTGGAGAATTATAATTTTTAAAATTAAAAAAATACTACGCTCAAACCTCGTTGGTATTGTACTCTATTAGTATGAATTTCTTGTTCGTATGCCCAAAATTTTTCGAACAAATATGTGCATAATATCGAGGTTTGACTGTACTTACGGAACTCACCGCTAGACCAGACGACCAGTACAGTTTGAAAAACCATCCATTTCTTTTCGCTTATTTGGAACTTCGTGTAATTCAAGTCTCTCATTATTCGAGGAGTGCTTGTACTTACTTTATTTGCACGAATTGTCTATCATTTCATAGTTCTAAAATAATATAAATAAATATACAAACAGTCGAACCTCGATAAGTCGAAGTTGAAGGTAAACTAAAAATAATTCGAGTTATCAAAAATTCGAGTTATCGATATAAAAATATTAACGTTGAAATAGGCAAGTCCTAGGGAAACAGGTTCGAGTTATCAAAAATTCGGCTTATTGAGGTTCGACTATATTTACTTTAAACAATTAAGCAAATTGAAATAATAGAAAAACGCTCGAATTTTTGATGTACTCTATTATTATAGTTAATTAGTAAATAAAAATAAGATATTCTTTAAATATTTATAAACAGATTTGTACATAAACTTTTTTTTCACAGCTGGGTATCAAACGAATTTTACCATTTAAATAAATTCTTAGTGTGTTAAGTTACATCTAAAATCACGGAACTTTTTTTTTGATTTTTGAGTTATTGCAGAAAATGCGTTTCGCTTCAAAACAACTACACGGTTTTCTACTACTGCCTTCATTAATCAAAAGAGACAAGAGCACATTTCCCCACAAAAGAATTACCAGGTTAAAGGTAAATAATTTTCTAATTTACAAACTCCAAAAATTCCGGAAAGCATGCCGTTCGAGCAGGTAACGTAGATACGCAATTTATTTGAATTTTACTTTTGAAAAGAAACAATTTTTTAGGTGAAAAATGCTTAATATTTGAATTAATCAAAATGGCAAGGATATTAAACAGGACGCATGCCCGTCCTATTATTTTGTGTCCGGAGGACCTGGACCAAAGTATTGTTGCCTTTAAGAGTTCGCATGGGGCAGAGCGACTCCAGCTTTGCCCTCATCTACACGCTTTGGCGTTAGATGAAGACATGCAGCTTCAACAACTCATCTTTTACATCATTAAAGGTGAGCCGTTTAATTTTTACTCGCTTCCATTTTTTTTTTTTTTTAGATTTTACATAAAGCTTTTAATACTCGATTTTATTGAGTCCATTAGTTTTTACTGGCCTTTGATAAAAAATTATTGCAACTCTAAGTAAGTGTTAAATTTTATTTTACGATCTTTGAGAGCCATTTTTGTGCTCCGCATAAGGCGTATATGTTTAAAATTAGAAGTCTTAACAAAATTGGAGCGAGGAATTTCCTGCTTTTAAAATTATAAGTGGTCGAGTTTCCTATTTACTGAAATTCTTAAAATCGCAATCAGAAACGATTTTACGATCGAATTACCAAGGAACGACTTTTTATATATTTGAATTGGTTGGCGAACTTATATTTACTATTGTTTAACTATTTTAGTTAAAAAAATCGAAGCTCCGTAATCAAAACGTAATTAATTTCCTTCCACCTGACGGGAAGCTTAAAAATTCTTAACTTAAGATACTTTTCGAAGATTAAGGAGGAAATTCATCAATTAAACGCTATCGACATTAAAATAAAAATTCTGTCATAGTCCATGAATAATTTATCTCCTTTAAAACAATTAAATCGACTTCGACGAAATCTAAATCAAATCATTGTAAAAATCAATCGGTTGTGTTATTTAAAAAAAACAAAGATTATTGTGTCGCTTCCACATGCAAAATTTGTTATAGAATGCAAAATTATGACGAATGTGTATATAGGGCGTTATAATTTGTAGTACTCTTAACAATGAAGTGTGATTGCTGACCGAGACACCTGTCATACATCCAGATTGACGCTCTGTATTATAATTCGTGGATTAACATCCTACTTGACCATTTCCGATCATTTTCCAATAATTTCGAGGATTTTCGAGAACCTTAGATTGCTTGCTGAAATTTATTCAATCCACTTTTTTATTCCGATTTGAAAAAATACCGCACTCACTTGAACACTTTGTTAAACCAATTTTTTTTGTACACCGCTCGTCAAAAGAGAATGGACATGCGAATTTAACGTGGGAAGTTAGAACTCTGAAAGTTAGAGGACAAATCTTACATGCTGCTTTTAGTAATATATGGTTTACTCATGTTGGAATCCCTATAGAGTTTTTTTTTCTAAACTGTTTTAATTATAAATTATGTGAACAAGTAAAAATACAATGTTATTTTATTAAAGGTACAATCGGTTCTTAAAAAACGGTTAGTACAATGCCAATATAAAAAATAAAATATAACTTTCAAATTCTAATACAATATTTTATTGTTATAAATCGGGCGTTCAATTTAATGTAAGATTGGTCCTCTAACTTTCAGAACTTTAATTTGCCATGTTAAATTCGCATGTCCATTCTCTTTTGACGAACAGTGTACAAGCTTATAAATAAACACGATTTAGATGATAATGGAATCATCGCAATCGTCTTCATTAAATTTTCAATTAGTGATGTTGCAATTGATTTTATTATTACAAGGATATCAGGTGTCATGATTTATAAAAGAGTTGACGGAAATGCCTTTCCAGTTCTTGTCACGGCATAAGAGGCGATCTGCAGCCGTGCAGGATGACATCGAAACAGCCAAGGAAGAACTTGCCTACGAGGGGGCCAGAACCCTCATCGACGGACGATCGCGAAACATGGGGGAAGAAAGTGGACTTTTTGCTTTCAGTCATCGGATTTGCCGTGGATTTGGCGAACGTCTGGAGATTCCCGTACCTATGCTACAAAAACGGAGGCGGTGAGCATTTTTAAATCGTAAAACCAAAGCTCCTCTTTGGGCGTAGGAAATTAGTCGAAAAGGCTGCCGGCTGTTTGGGGAGGATGACAAGCGGACTTTATAAGATTTCTGATGCAGGAATCAAGAATAGGAAATTTGACTTATCCAATACTGACTTTGCGTTGCTTTTGATATGTGATCATTTTTATTTTTAAGCGGGTTAAAGGAAATTAGAAAATTATTGTCTTAGGCACTAACTTTTTGATCTTTTATTAAAGAATTTTTGTTTTAAATTAATAAGATACAATTCCTTTGAATTTAATTTTTCAAAATTTGCGAACATTTTATGATTTTATTTCGAAAATTGACATTATTCATCAAATAAGGATAATTATTTTGAAATCCCAAAAGTACAATTTTTTCTTTAATTATGATTTACAACAATCAAAAATTTCCAAAAAATTAAAGTAAAAAGATTTAACAAAATATGTATTGGTATTTTTTGTCGCTGGGGCGTTATCTTTTTGCATCGACAATGTCTTTTCTCCTCAAAAAAATAAATCAGTCTTCATCAGTGGGAATCTTCCAAAATATGTATACAATTTTTTCTCAAAATTTTTGAAGTTATACTTCTTTTCGCGCTGAGATGCGCGCACAGTTTTATGTAAATTCCGCAGTTGAAATTAGCCGTCTAAGAATGTAAATTAATTTTTGTGAATCACGCTTAAAACCGAGTGTGCACATTCGAGCTCAAAGTGGCACATTCCGAGCTCGGGAAAATGAAGCGCGCCGCTCCGCGTCGCGCTTCATTTGCCTCCTTCGCTCTGAAATGTGCCACTTTGAGCTCGAATGCGCACATCCTGGTATTTATTGAATTTGTGTACTTATTCTTGGCTGTTTTAAATCATAAATCTAAATTTAGTGTAGTAAGTATCGATACTAATTCAAAAATGTATTTACCATAGCAATGAGTGGAAGGGAGAGAAAAAACACGATAATATTATCGGTGGAAGTGAAAGGGACCGATTTAAATTATTAAACTGATTTTTTGTCTAATTTATTGGTTTAAATTAGTGTGAATCATGCTTAAAACCGAGTGCGCACATTCGAGCTCAAAGTGGCACATTCCGATCTCGGAAAAATGAAGCACGCCGCTCCGCGTTGCGCTTTATTTGCCTCCCTCGCTCGGAAATGTGCCACTTTTCGCTCGAATGCGCACATTCTCCTATTTATTGAATTTGTGTACTTATTTTTCGCTGTTTCAAATCATAAATCTAAATTTAGTGTAGTAAGTATCGATACTATATTCGAAAAATTTATTTATCATAGCAATGAGTGGAAGCGAGAAAAATGATACGTTAATCTCGTCGGTGTAAGTGAGAGGGACTGATTAAAATTATTAAATTGATTTTTTGTCTAATTTATTGGCCTAAATTAGTGTGAATCATGCTTAAAACCGAGTGTGCACATTTGAGCTCAAAGTGGCACATTCCGATCTCGGGAAAATGAAGAGCGCCGCTCCGCGCCGCGCTTTATTTGCCTCCCTCGCTCGGAAATGTGCCACTTTTCGCTTGAATGCGCACATTCTCCTATTTATTGAATTTGTGTACTTATTCTGCGCTATTTCAAATCATAAATCTAAATTTAGTGTAGTAAGTATCGATACTATATTCGAAAAATTTATTTATCATAGCAATGAGTGGAAGGGAGAAAAAAGATACGTTAATCTCGTCGGTGTAAGTGAGAGGGACTGATTAAAATTATTAAACTGATTTTTCGTCTAATTTATTGGCCTAAATTAGTGTGAATCATGCTTAAAACCGAGTGTGCACATTCGATCTCAAAGTGGCACATTCCGATCTCGGGAAAATGAAGCGTGCCGCTCCGCGCGGCGCTTCATTTGCCTCCCTCGCTCGGAAATGTGCCACTTTCTGCTCGAATGCGCACATCCTCGTATTTATTGAATTTAGTTATATAAATTTTTGCACGTGGTTATATTTAATTTGGTTACGCCAAAGTAGTATAACTTCCAATGCGCGTACATCAGTACACGCACCGGTTTTTTAATAACACTATGGCTGTTATAATACAGTAAAACTCCGATAACTGCGATCTCAAGGTACCCAGCATTTTTTTCTCACTTAAAGAGGTTTTCATTTACAGAAGGCCCCACTAAGCGAGGCCCAAGTGAACATTTTTTTATTTATTGAGGTAAAAATGTTCAATAAAAATGCATATTTTATGTAGGTAATACATAGAGTACCATTTAATGAATTCAAACAATGCAAAACTTAAGGTTTGAAAATATCTCAAAAAGGAAATCTTAGATAAAGAGGTATTTCATTGTGAACCTCAGGGCCCACTTAACCGGGTTTTACTGTATCTTTGAATTTTATTCTTATTCTTATTAATTGTTACAAAATTATGGTTAAATAGTATTAAATATGTGTGAGGGAGTTTTTGAATGCTATGTCGCAATAATTTTGTAAAAATTAATAAAAATAAAAATGCAGTTCTAAGATATTATAAATGTCATATTGTTATAAAATTTTTCAGAATAATGTACCATGTTGGGCGGTTCCTGACTTATTTTTTCGAGAAGACAGGTTCATTTTCGATGAGAAAAAAAGTATGCCCCCCTATAATTTTCCGAAAAGAAAGAACTAATTTGAATAAGACATAATTACATATTTATGTATGTAAAACACTAAAATTTAAATAACATAAGTTGTCTTAAAAATTACATTAAACAACTCTCGATTTACCCTAATATTATTGAATCAAAAAGTAGTAAAGGGTATATTAAGTTGCCTATCTTTAGGCGGAACAGATTTCCTTTTATCCCCAAATGCCTTGGCAAATTTTATTACACTCTATTTGCACTTTAAAACGATACAAAATAGGATTAGAGCAAAAAACGATTATTTTCTTCGAAAAAATTTATTACAAACGTCACTTTTAAACCAAATAGACGACATTGGAAAAATCAAATTGATAATTCTTCTTATTTACGATTTTCTTTTGCAATTGCGGGGAAGGGTTTTAAATTTCCAATCGCCCCTACAGATATTGAAAGAACGCAAATCTCAGGAGACTGCTAAAACCTTTGGATACCGAAAATTCCCCAGATTGACGTCGGTAATATTCTCAAATGTCTCTATGTAATAATTTCTCTAACTTTTTTCAACGATTTTCTCTCTGATCTTCCTTTGATCCTATACTTAAGATAGCATTATCTTGCGATTTAATTAGAATATTGTAATGGTGCCGGAAAGGCATCTACTTTCCTCCTATTACCGTTCTAAAGCAAGATTTGATCGGAAGTAAATTTAATTTTCGCTGTTTAATAAAATAACGTTCCAAGGCTTATCGTCTTAAATTGAACCGAGCATGTTCTTTTTGGTTCTTTCGATTTTGCAGCTAATGAGTAATGTTACGGAAGGGTTTAAGAAAAACAAGAACTTTAGTTCAAAGGTTTCTAGATGAAAGAAATAGACTCCTACCAACGACGATAACACTTCGATCCATCAAGAAGCAAGTGCCATATCAATTAACGCTGCCTGAAGCTAATGAGAGGCAGAGGCCAATCGCGGCCTCTTTCTATGTCAATAATCGAGTATAACTCAATTTCCAAGCCATTAGAGCAGCTACTGCCCCTTGTTATTGCTATACTACTATATAAGACATATTATTTCCTCCTGACAAAAACAAAAATTTGGTATTAAGATTATAAATAAAAAAAAAATTTGGAAAAAGTAATTTTAAAAAAACCGGTGAGTGTACTTATGTAAGCGCATTAGATGTTATATTTATTTGGTGAAACTAAATTAAATATAACTACGTGCAAAGATTAATATAAATAAATTCAATAAATACGAGGATGTGCGTATTCGAGCGAAAAGTGGCACATTTCCGAGCGAGGGAAGCAAATGAAGCGCGACGCGGAACGGCGCGCTTCATTTTCCCGAGATCGGAATGTGCCACTTTGAGTTCGAATGTGCACACTCAGCTTTAAGCGAAATGTACAATAATTAATTCTAACAACAATCGTATATGTTTATATAATTCATTAGTAATTAAAAATGTGTAACTAATACTTATTGAGGCAATTTTGATCACTCCCTCTCACTTGCACTTATACGTTTCTTGTATCTTTTCACTCGCTTCCACTCATTGAAAAATAAAAAGATACTTTATCTTGTATATTGTAAGTTTAAAATTCAATAAATACGAGGATGTGCGCGTTCGAGCGAAAAGTGGCACATTTCTGAGCGAAGGAAGCAAATGAAAGGCGACGCGGAGCGGCGCGCTTCATTTTCCCGAGATCGGAAATGTGCCACTTTGAGCTCGAATGTGCACACTCGGTTTTATGCATGATTCACAATAATTTAAGCCAATAAATTAGATGAAAAATCAGTTGAATAATTTTAATCCGTCCCTCTTACTTGCACCGACGAGATTAACGTATCCCCCTTTCTCCCTTTCACTCATTGCTATGGTAAATAAATGGTTCCAATATAGTATCGATATTTACTACACTAAATTTAGATTTATGATTTGAAAGAGCAAAAAATAAGTGGATAAATTCAATAAATACCAGGATGTGCACATTCGAGCGAAAAGTGGCACATTTCCGAGCGAGGGAGGCAAATGAAGCGCGACGCGGAGCGGCGCGCTTTATTTTCCCGAGATCGGAATGTGCCACTTTGAGCTCGAATGAGCACACTCGATTTTAAGCATGATTCACAATAATTTACGCCAATAAATTAAGCAAAAAATCAGTTGAATAATTTTAATTGGTCTCTATCACTTGCACCGACGAGGTTATCGCATCTTTTCGCTCCCTTCCACTCATTGCTATGGTAAATACGTTTTTCGAACATAGAATCGATATTTACGATTTATGATTTGAAAGAGCGAAGAATAAGTAGACAAATTCAATAAATGCGAGGATGTGCGCGTTCGAGCGAAAAGTGGCACATTTCTGAGCGAGGGAAGCAAATGAAAGGCGACGCGGAGCGGCGCGCTTCATTTTCCCGAGATCGGAATGTGCCACTTTGAGCTCTAATGTGCACACTCGGTTTTAAGCATGATTCACACAAATTTAGGCCAATAAATTAAACGAAAAATCAGTTGAACAATTTTAATCGGTCCCTCTCACTTGCACCGACGAGATTATCGTATCTTTTCGCTCCCTTCCACTCATTGCTATTGTAAATAAGTTTGTCGTTTATAGAATCGATACTTACTACACTAAATTAAAATTTATGATTTGAAAGAGCGAGGAATAAGTGTTGTGTATTTAAATATATCCAGTTACTGATGGATATAACAAAAATAATAAATACTAGTAGTCTTAGCAACACTTAGTACATAGTAACATAACAAGTAAGGTTTGTGAATGTAAAGTTAAAAAACTATATCTTGTAATATTAAATAAATAATAAAGAACAAGATAAAACATGGCGCAGTCGAAAGTCAGTTAAAGACTAACAATAAGAACTTACGTAAAGCAAAAGAAAACAAAGGTTTCGAAGAACGTAAAAAAAAAAATACAATAATTTTTTTTATTGTTGGAGTATTAAATTAAAAATGGAGTTTAATAAGCCAAGTATACTTCAGATAACCGGCAATTTAGAAACAAACTTTGAGCAATTCAAACAAGAAGTGAAAATATATTTTACAGCTACGGAAACAAATAAAAAATCAAAAGAAGTGCAAGTAGCTAGAATAAAAAATTTATTGGGAAGTGAAGGTCTGAAATTATACCGAACAATAACTACTGTTAAAGAAGAAGAAGAAACCGTTGATAGTATTATAGAAGTTCTAGGAAAACATTGTATTCCTACAAAAAATACAATAATGGAAATCTACAAGTTTTTTGCAAGAAAACAAGAACCGCAAGAACCATTCGAAAGATTTTATGCAGATCTAAGAACATTAGTAACACCATGCGAGTTTGGAGAACAAGAAGAAAAATTACTAAAAGTGCAAATTGTGTTGGGTATAAACTCAAAAGTGTTCAAGAAAGACTACTTAGAGAAGATATAACTCTAGAAAAGTAATTTCCTTTTGTAAATCAGTAGAATTAGCAGAGAAGAACATGCAAGTAATAGAACAAGAGAAACCTCAAGTAAATGAAATGAAAAAGCAGACTCTTCAAAAACAAACAAGTAACGTAGGTAATAATTTTAAGAAATTTAGTAGTAACTATAGAAATAGAAAAATATGTCAAAGATGTGGTAAAAGTCATCCCAATAAGGAGTGTTGGGCTAAAGGAAAAACATGTAATAAATGTCAAAAAGCTAATCATTTTGCAAATATGTGTAAAACCCAAGAAAATAAGCAGCTAAATAAAAAAGCTCATGAAGTAATAGAAGAAAATATAAAAGATGATTTGAATGTAAACACAATTAATTATATAAATGGTATTAATTGTATAAATAAATTAGAATGGTACAAATATGTTAAAATTAAAAATAAATTTATTAAATTTAAATTAGACAGTGGAGCGCAAGTAAATATAATACCAAACTGTTATGTACAGAAATATAAATGGAATAATTTAGTCAAAAAAGTAGACATGAAATTAGAAAGCTATGGAGGTTTTAAAATAGCACCAAAAGGTTTGCTAAAAACAAGTGTACAAGTAAGAAATGTAGAAACAATTGCAGAATTCCTAATAGTTGATTTAGTAAATTGTACACCGATATTAGGTCTCAAAACATGTATAGAATTAGGATTGTTAAAACGCATTGATACTGTCGCAGAAGAAATTAATGAAAGAACAAAATTCATTAATGAGAATAAAGATGTATTTACAGGATTAGGGGTATTTCCGGATAAGTGCACGATTAAAATAAAAGAAACGGCTAGTCCAAAAGCCATTCCTCCTAGAAGAATACCACTTAAAATTAAAGATACGGTAATAAATACATTAAAAATGTTAGAGGAGAAAGAAATAATAGTTCCTGTAGAAGAACCTGCAGATTGGGTTCATAATATGGTAATTGTAGAAAACCAGACAAATCACTTAGAATTTGTATAGACCCGGTTGAGTTAAATAAACATATACTAAGAGAATTTTATCCAATTCCAACTTTAGAAGAAATTAGTACTAAATTAGCACATAAAAAATATTTTTCTGTGTTAGACCTCAAAGATGGTTTTCATCAAATAAGATTAGATAGTGAGTCAAGTAAACTTTGCACATTTAGTACACCATTAGGATTGTATAAGTTCTTGAGAGCACCGTTTGGAATAACATCTATTCCAGAAATATTTCAA
This sequence comes from Sinopyrophorus schimmeli, assembly GCA_036325965.1. Taxonomy (NCBI): domain Eukaryota; kingdom Metazoa; phylum Arthropoda; class Insecta; order Coleoptera; family Elateridae; genus Sinopyrophorus; species Sinopyrophorus schimmeli. Next base: position 11,726 of record JARFIZ010000164.1, read on the forward strand.
AAATTAACACAAAAATATTTTGGGAATATTCAAGGAGTTAGTGTTTATTTTGATGATATTTTATGTTGTGCAAGTACTGAAGATGAATTAAAAATGATTCTTGATAAAGTAATACAAACAGCTAGAAAATACAATATTAAATTTAATCCTAATAAGTTACAGTATTTCGTAAAAGAAATTAAATATTTTGGATTAGTTTTTTAAAGAACAAGGTATGAAACCAAATCAAGAAAGAATTGAAGTCATTAAAAATTTAAAACAACCGACAAATAAAAAAGAGTTACAGCAAATATTAGGTATGATAAATTTTTTAAGAAATTTTTTACCAAATCTATCTGAAATAATATCACCATTAAGACAATTGTTAAAGAATAATATAGAATGGATTTGGACAAATACTCATGAACAAGCATTAAATAAGATTAAGGACATGGTCTGTGAAATTTCTATTTTAGCTTCATTTGACCCTAAGAAACAAATTGAGATACAATGTGATGCGTCTAAAGATGCAATTGGATGTTGTTTACTACAAGAAGGTAAAACAATAAGTTTTGCTTCAAGATCCTTGTCAGAAACTGAATGTAATTACGCTCAAATTGAGAAAGAATTGCTTTCTGTTAGTTTTGCTTGTAAAAAATTTCATAATTTAATTTATGGTCATAAAATTAAAATATTTAATGATCATCAACCATTGATATCAATAGTAAAAAAAGATTTAGATAAAATTAAAAACAATAGGTTACGTAGACTAAGATTGTCATTATTAATGTATGATTTTGAACTTAATTATTTACCTGGAAGTAAAATGTATATAGCAGATTTACTCAGTAGAAATATAATACATAAAAAAGAGAACGAGGATGAGATAATGCAAGATGTTGTGCATGCACTCACCATTGGAAGATGTGGAATGAGCGAAGAAAAATTATACAATTTCAAGAAGCTACTGAGAATGATCAAATATTAAATCAAGTATTAAAATGGTATAACAAAGGTTGGCCAAATAAATGTAATGAAGAGGAGAAATTAAACATTATTGGAAACTACGAAATGATATTTTGTAGAAAATGGATTAGTTTACTATCAAGATAGACTTATAGTACCATCTTCGTTGAAGAAGTACATGTTAAATATATTACACGAAACTCATTTAGGAATAGTAAAAACTAAAGCAGTGGCACGAAATAACTTATATTGGATAGCTATGATGTCAGAAATTGAAAATTATATAGGAAATTGTAATATATGTTTGAAATACAGTAGATCAAAAACAAAGGAACCATTGCAAAGTCATGAGATACCAAAAATACCATTTTTTAAGGTAGGCGTTGATATTGCCGAACATGCTGGTTCTAGTTATTTAATACTGTATGATTACTACTCGAGGTGGTTAGAGATTGAGAAATTAGGGAGCAAAAATACTAATGCAGTTATTGATAAATTTAAACAAATATTTAGTAGAAATGGAATACCTGCTATAGTGATATCTGATAATATGCCATTTGGTAGTTACGAGATGAACAAGTTTGCAAATCAATGGAACTTTCAGATACAGACTTCTAGCCCCATTACCCTAAAAGTAATGGCTTAGCTGAAAAAGGAGTAGATATAGCAAAAACAATGTTAAGAAAAGCTAGTGAAAGTAATCAAGATTTAGAGTTATATTTGTTAAATTATAGAAATTCACCAGTATCAGGTCTTGGTTGCTCTCCAGCTCAGATATTAAATAGTAGAATGTTAAGAACAAAAATTCCTGTAATTAATCAAGCTTTAGAACCTAAGTTAATAGATAATAATGTTAAACAAACAATGTTAAAAAACCAAGAAAAACAAAAGTTATGGTATAATAGAAATGCTGCTAAAAGACAACAGACATTTACCAGTGGTCAAAAGTGTTATTACAAAATATCAAAACTTTACAATGGGAACCCGCCATAATTATAAAACCATTGGAAAAACCTAGATCATATTTGGTAAAGACGATATGCAACAAATATTATAGAAGAAATTCGATACATATCAAAGAAAGATACAACGATTCTGTTCGCTTTGATATGAACTTAAATGGAAGAGAATTAGAACCTAAATCAGAGACTACATCGAGTCTTCGTAGATCTCAAAGAATAAGACACCCTGTAGTTAAACTACAGTTGAGTTAAAAGGGGCGTGTTGTGTATTTAAATATATCCAGTTACTGATGGATATAACAAAAATAATAAATACTAGTAGTCTTAGCAACACTTAGTACATAGTAACATAACAAGTAAGGTTTGTGAATGTAAAGTTAAAAAACTATATCTTGTAATATTAAATAAATAATAAAGAACAAGATAAAACAATAAGTAGACAAATTCAATAAATACCAGAACGTGCACATTCAAGCGAAAAGTGGCACATTTCCGAGTGAGGGGGGCAAATGAAATCAAGGCACTTGGGGATAAAAGGAAATCTGTTCCGCCTAAAGATAGGCAACTTAAAATATATACTGTACTATTTTTAATTGAATATTAGGGTAAATCGAGAGTTATTTAATGTAATTTTTAAGACAACTATGTTAATTAAATTTTTGTATTTTTATTTAACATACATTACTATGTAATTTTTTCTTATTTAAATTTTATTTTTCCGAAAATTATAAGGGGGACATTCTTTTTTTTTTCATCCAAAATAGATCTGTCTTCTCGAAAAAATTAATCAATAACATCCAATATAGTCCATTTATCAGGTTTTTTTCTGCTAAACTTTTGTACCAATATGACTTTTATAATATCTTTCAATTGAATTTTTATTTTTATTAATTTTTACAAAATTATCGTGACGTAGTAAGGTAACGAACCCAAATAAGGTCCACCTTAAGTTTATAAAGGCATAATTAATAGGTTTTTGAAAAAAAAATGCATCAATACTTCGTAATCAAAATGTTTATTTATAATAAACTTTAAAATAAAAGTAACAATATTTTTCTTGTAACATATACGAGCTTTGACAATGATTCGAAATTAAGAAGTGGGAAATTTGAAAACTGGGCCTTATTGGGCACCGGGCTTTATTTGGATCAGTTACCTTATTTAGAAACGGCGATGTCTACACATCCGTCACACTATGAATACTATTTCACCATAATTTAGTAGTAATTAATAAAAATAAGAATGCAATTCTAAAATACAGTAACATCTGGTTAAGTGGACCCTGTGATTCACAATAATATATCTCTTTATCTGATATTTTGTTTTTGAGACATTTTTAAACCGTAAGTTTTGTAATATTTGAATTCATTAAATACATAGTAGGTACTATAAGTATTACCTACATATACATTTTTTTTTCAATAAACGAAAAAAGTTTCATTTGGGCTTTGCTTAGTGGGGCCCTCTGTAAATGGAATAATTGTTATTTTTAAATTGAAAAACCTCTTTGAGTGAGAAAAAATGCTGGGTACTTAGAGATCGCAGTTATCGAGGTTTTACTGTATTATAACAGACATATAGTTATAAAAAAGTCGGTACGCGCATTAGAAGTTATACTTCTTTGGTGGAACTAAATTAAATATAAGCACGTGCAAAGATTAATATAAGTAATTCAATAAATGCGAAGATGTGCGCATTCGAATGAAAAGTGGCACATTTCCGAGCAAGGGGGGCAAATGAAGCGCGACGCGGAGCGGCGCGCATCATTTTCCGAGATCGGAATGTGCCACTTTGAGCTCGAATGTGCACACTCTGTTTTTAACATGTTTTACAATAATTTATGCCAATAAATTAAACAAAAAATTAGTTGAATAATTTTAATCGGTCCCTCTCACTTGCACCGACGAGATTATCGTATCTTTTCGCTCCCTTCCACTCATTGCCATGGTAAATACGTTATTTGTACATAGAATCGATATTTACATCACTAAATTTAGATTTATGATTTGAAAGAGCGAAGAATAAGTAGACAAATTCAATAAATACCCGGATGTGCACATTTGAGCGAAAAGTGGCACATTTCCGAGCGAGGGAGGCAAATGAAACGCGACGCGGAGCGGCGCGCTTTATTTTCCCGAGATCGGAATGTGCCACTTTGAGCTGAAATGTGCGCACTCGATTTTAAGCGCAATTCACAATAATTAATTTACTTAGACGGATAACTTGTCAAATCAGCTGTGCGCACGCAACTTCCGTAGGCGACTCCCAAAAGCGTCAAAAGAAGTATAGCTTCAAAAAAACGTCTCACTATACGTTAATTAAATAATTTAAAAATGGCACGCTTTTTTCCAGATATTAAAGTACTACTTTAAAACTCTAATTGTAGTAAGTCAAACGCGCCATGATGGATTTTTTTAATTAACTGTAGTCACTTTTGAAATGATTTTAAATATTAATTGATTTTTATTTCAGGAGCTTTTCTGGTACCATACTGCATCATGTTGGTAGTCGGCGGGATACCTCTCTTTTACATGGAATTAGCTTTGGGTCAGTTTCATCGTAAAGGAGCAATTACGTGCTGGGGACGTATTTGTCCTTTGCTAAAAGGTGACTAATTAGCCAGAACTTTTAAATGATTCGATTAGCTTAAGAGATACGTTTGGAATAGGTTGCGAGAGATGGATTTTTATAAAAAGATGATACTCTGGAATTTTTCCAAATCCGCGGTCCATAAAGAAATAATTTCGACGTACTTGTCGAGCAATAATCCGGGTCGACCGAGGATGAGTGACCATTCTTCCAGCACTTAACCGCGATAAGCGAAATAGCTCTGAATATTGATGTGCGAAACGCCATTTCTCGCTCATCTCTGTACTTTTTATCGGCGTGTCTCTTTTTCTTAATGTAGAAACTGAAAAATGTCTTTTGTGGCCGTGCTAAAGACGCACTTACAATGCACTCTGCTCCGTGCTTCCGGCCGGAGGTTCCGGAGATTAGCGGGAATGGATAATTGACTCCCAGACCGACGTCGTGACACGGACGGATTTTCTTTGGGGATCAACTATTTTATATGAACCATTAGGCACCTGTTGTACTTTTATTTTTAATTTCCTTTTGTTCTTTGTTTTTAAGATTTTCATGTGCTTGACTTTAAGCGCCATAGAATTCCTATAAATTATGCATAATCGCACTATTTAAATATGGCAGGCTTTAAAATTAAATTCTATGCTTATTTTTATTATATTTTCAGTACCGATTAAAGTATATTTTTACAGCATAGAACTTAAAGTTTTATTATTTGTTACAGATTATTTTAAAACATGCAAAAGTAGATCCAACCTTCAAAAATATTAGCGTAGGCCACCCATTATACTTTATCCGGTGTTGATTAACAATAAGGAGTCCCGGTTAATTTTTATCAGATTGTATAGAAATCGTTTTCAGGTGAATTCTCTGATAACTAAAATTGATATTCGTGTAATGAAGAAATTAGAGAATTTCTTAATTCATTTTATACAGTCAATTATCAAATGATACAATTAATTCATGCTATAGTGATTTTGAAACGGAGTAATTTAAATAGGTAATTTAAATTACCATTTTAAATGCTATTATTACTTAGGGTATTTTTGAATAGGTATGCGAAGTTAGGATGGTTAGTTGGACTATACTTTATTCAATTTTTTTATCAAATATTAGATTTTAACGGGACGGTACAAAGTAAAGTGAAAATGAAGTTGTAAATTTTCTTGAAAACGTTAGATGAATGTTTAAGAAGAAAATATGTGTAGTAAACATGGAAAAGAAAATTAAAAAAAAAATTTTTAACGTAAATGAAGACAAGTAAAAGCACCAATACGTGACAGACAAAGTGTTCGAATAGAGATAGAGGAAGACCCCGCACCTTATGTTTATAAAAGAACCAAGATGAGAAAGGTCAGCGAAAACTAAACAAATAATAAGTTGAATAATGAATAATATACAGGGTGTTAGACGAATAGGTACTGAAATTTAATCGGGAGATGCCCGACACCAATTTAAACAATAAAAATTACTACCTATAGTATGTCCTATATCTAAAAAGTCCCGAAAACGTATTTGATATGGCTTTTTTGATTTAAAATAATTTACATATGGTTTTAATTGCATCTTTATAACTTGAACAAAAATTTTCGTAATATTTTAAACAATAAAGTATTTATTACACATTTTTCAATTGAAGTTTACGGATAGCATAACTCAAAAATATTACACATAAGGCCACTTGACTTGAGATATATTTTGGTTCAGTTTAGGGTCATTTATACAAATTGGTTAAGATTCAGTACTTATTCGTCTGGCACGCTGTATATGGACTAAGAAAAAAGCTCTTAAAAACAAGCACTTTTGTTAATTTATACAATTCATTACTGCTTATTCGAAGAAAAAAATTTGTTTTATAATTTAACTTTTTTTTGCACTTTTATACCTTATAAAATTATGTATACATTCTCTATTTTAACATATATGTTTTGAAATCGGTGGAAGTAATGGAACACACTCAAAAACAATAATTTCAAAAAAATCCACAAGTCTTTTATCGGGTATTCTTTTGCGTTGGAGAAATGTTTTTTGAACCTACATTATCAGCATGTATAATATATGCAATTTATTTATTAAAATCAACAAAACAGTTTTCGAGAATTTTTATTTTTTCCATTTATAATTTTCCAAAATCTGCGATTTTAAGATTAATCTTTGGTGCAATTTTAAATAAAATATAACTCAAATTAGAACATAATTATTGCGGGCGCTAATGTTATACAGTGTGTCCCAAATTGAGTAGGCTAACATGGGTATCTTTCTTATTAGTGGAGATAGAAGTTTGGTTAAATGGGCAATGTTTTGCAGTTTTAGGTGCCCATTCAGATTCTGTTAAGAAAATTTTAAAATTCCGAATAGTTCCAAAGTTATCGTCAAAAAACTGAAAATCGTCATTTTCTTTAATGTCAAATAACTGGGTAATTATAAAAATTACAAAAAAAAGTTTAATATAAAAGTTACTAGGTTTTATAAAATACAAATAAAAATTAACTCAAAATTAAATTCAAAATGGCGGTTTCCAAGATATTGATACCAACTTTCTTATTTTAAATGGACGCCATATTGGATTTTTACATAGTTGAATAGCATTTTTTTTTCTCTTTTCAACCATGTATAACAACCCATATTTAAATAAAAAATTATTAACAATATTAAATTTTTCTGTTTTAAATCAGGTAGCCATGAATTATCAAAGAACAATTAAACACCACAATACAAGCCAACGTCATTATATTTATTTTTTGACTAATATTGTAAGTTTTTTAATAATAATTATTATTGCTTTATAAATAATTCAAAATTGCAAAGTTTTTTACTGAGCAGTATGATATGTTTTGTACCTACATTAAATGTTACACAAGCTCCTGCGTTGCTGCACAAACATACTTTAACAGTTTTCCAAGAAAAAAAAATGATAAAGATCATCTTCAACATTCTTTCAATTTGGTTACTGTAAACATCCATACTTCACATTCAATCTTTTAATAATTTTAACGTTTGGTTGCTTTTTTTTTTGGAAAACTGTTAAAGTATGTTTGTGCAGCAACGCAGGAGCTTTTGTAACATTTAATGTAGGTACTAAACCTATGATACTGCTCAGTTAAAACTTTTCCATTTTAAATTAATTATAAGGCAATAACAATTATTATTCAAAAACTTACAATATTTGTCAAAAATAAATATAATGACGTTGGCTTGTATTATGCTGTTTAATTGTTCTTTCATAATTTATGGCTACTTGATTTAAAACAAAAAAAATTAATAATATTAATAATTTTTTATTTAAATATGGGTTGTTATACATGGTTGAAAAGAGAAAAAAAAATGCTATTTAACTATGTAAAATCCAATATGGCGTCTATTTAAAATAAGAAAGTTGGTATCAATATCTTGAAAACCGCCATTTTGAATTTAATTTTGACTTAATTTCTATTTGTATTTTATGAAACCTAGAAACTTTTATATTAAACTTTTTTTGTAAATTTTATAATAACAAAGTTATTTGACATTAAAGAAAATGACGATTTTCAGTTTTTTTACGATAACTTTGGAACTATTCGGAATTTTAAAATTTTCTTAACAGAATCTGAATGGGCACATAAAACTGCAAAACATTGCCCATTTAACCAAACTTCTATCTTCACTAATAAGAAAGATACCCATGTTAGCCTACTCAATTTGGGACACCCTGTATATTTATCCATCTATATCCTTGATAATAAAATAATGACAAATTCTAATAATTACTGATTTTAATATTAACATTTTCTTTTTAGGAATTGGTTATGCCGTCGTTCTGATTGCTTTCTACGTTGATTTTTATTACAACGTGATAATTGCTTGGGCTCTAAGATTTTTCTTTGCTTCATTTACGAGTTTACTGCCATGGACCACTTGCGACAACCCGTGGAACACCCCTTTATGCAGACCAGTAAGTGAAACACTTAAAAGCCAGTTATCGATTTTAAAAGAATAAAGAAGTCGTTTAAATTGAGCCGAGCATGTTCTTTTTGCTTCTTTCGATTTTGCAGCTAATGAGTAATGTTACGGAAGGGTTTAAGAAAAACAAGAACTTTAGTTCAAAGGTTTCGAGATGCAAGAAATAGACTCCTATTAACGACGATAACACTTCGATCCATCAAGAAGCAAGTGCCATATCAATTAACGCTGCCTGAAGCTAATGAGAGGCAGAGGCCAATCGCGGCCTCTTTCTATGTCAATAATCGAGTATAACTCAATTTCCAAGCCATTAGAGCAGCTACTGCCCCTTGTTATTGCGATACTACTATATAAGACAAATTATTTCCTCCTGACAAAAACAAAAATTTGGTATTAAGATTATAAATAAAACTAAATTTTGGAAAAAGTAATTTTAAAAAAACCGGTGAGTGCACTTATGTAAGCGCATTAGATGTTATATTTATTTGGTGGAACTAAATTAAATATAACTACGTGCAAAGATTAATATAAATAAATTCAATAAATACGAGGATGTGCGTATTCGAGCGAAAAGTGGCACATTTCCGAGCGAGGGAAGCAAATGAAGCGCGACGCGGAACGGCGCGCTTCATTTTCCCGAGATCGGAATGTGCCACTTTGAGTTCGAATGTGCACACTCAGCTTTAAGCAAAATGTACAATAATTAATTCTAATAACAATCGTATATGTTTATATAATTCATTAGTAATTAAAAATGTGTAACTAATACTTATTGAGGCAATTTTGATCACTTCCTCTCACTTGCACTTATACGTTTCTTGTATCTTTTCGCTCCCCACTCATTGAAAAATAAAAAGATACTTTATCTTGTATATTGTAAGTTTAAAATTCAATAAATACGAGGATGTGCGCATTCGAGTGAAAAGTGGCACATTTCCGAGCGAGGGAGGCAAATGAAGCGCGACGCGGAGCGGCGCGCTTTATTTTCCCGAGATCGGAATGTGCCACTTTGAGCTCGAATGAGCACACTCGGTTTTAAGCATAATTCACAATAATTTACGCCAATAAATTAAGCAAAAAATCAGTTGAATAATTTTAATTGGTCTCTATCACTTGCACCGACGAGGTTATCGCATCTTTTCGCTCCCTTCCACTCATTGCTATGGTAAATACGTTTTTCGAACATAGAATCGATATTTACGATTTATGATTTGAAAGAGCGAAGAATAAGTAGACAAATTCAATAAATGCGAGGATGTGCGCGTTCCAATATGACCAATATGACTTTTATAATATCTTTCAATTGAATTTTTATTTTTATTAATTTTTACAAAATTATCGTGACGTAGTAAGGTAACAAACCCAAATAAGGTCCACCTTAAGTTTATAAAGGCATAATTAATAGGTTTTTGAAAAAAAAATGCATCAATACTTCGTAATCAAAATGTTTATTTATAATAAACTTTAAAATAAAAGTAACAATATTTTTCTTGTAACATATACGAGCTTTGACAATGATTCGAAATTAAGAAGTGGGAAATTTGAAAACTGGGCCTTATTGGGCACCGGGCTTTATTTGGATCAGTTACCTTATTTAGAAACGGCGATGTCTACACATCCGTCACACTATGAATACTATTTCACCATAATTTAGTAATAATTAATAAAAATAAGAAGGCAATTCTAAAATACAGTAAAACCTGGTTAAGTGGACCCTGTGATTCACAATAATATATCTCTTTATCTGATATTTTGTTTTTGAGACATTTTTAAACCGTAAGTTTTGTAATATTTGAATTCATTAAATACATAGTACTATAAGTATTACCTACATATACATTTTTTTTTCAATAAATGAAAAAAGTTTCATTTGGGCTTTGCTTAGTGGGGCCCTCTGTAAATGGAATAATTGTTATTTTTAAATTGAAAAACCTCTTTGAGTGAGAAAAAATGCTGGGTACTTAGAGATCGCAGTTATCGAGGTTTTACTGTATTATAACAGACATATAGTTATAAAAAAGTCGGTACGCGCATTAGAAGTTATACTTCTTTGGTGGAACTAAATTAAATATAAGCACGTGCAAAGATTAATATTGGTAATTCAATAAATGCGAAGATGTGCGCATTTGAGCGAAAAGTGGCCCATTTCCGAGCGAGGGAGGCAAATGAAGCGCGACGCGGAGCGGCGCGCTTTATTTTCCCGAGATCGGAATGTGCCACTTTGAGCTCAAATGTGCGCACTCGATTTTAAGCGCGATTCACAATAATTAATTTACTTAGACGGATAACTTGTCAAATCAGCTGTGCGCACGCAACTTCCGTAGGCGACTCCCAAATCGTCAAAAGAAGTATAGCTTCAAAAAAACGTCTCACTATACGTTAATTAAATAATTTAAAAATGGCACACGCTTTTCCAGATATTAAAGTACTACTTTAAAACTCTAATTGTAGTAAGTCAAACGCGCCATGATGGATTTTTTTAATTAACTGTAGTCACTTTTGAAATGATTTTAAATATTAATTGATTTTTATTTCAGGAGCTTTTCTGGTACCATACTGCATCATGTTGGTAGTCGGAGGGATACCTCTCTTTTACATGGAATTAGCTTTGGGTCAGTTTCATCGTAAAGGAGCAATTACGTGTTGGGGACGTATTTGTCCTTTGCTAAAAGGTGACTAATTAGCCAGAACTTTTAAATGATTCGATTAGCTTAAGAGATACGTTTGGAATAGGTTGCGAGAGATGGATTTTTATAAAAAGATGATATTCTGGAATTTTTCCAAATCCGCGGTCCATAAAGAAATAATTCCGACGTACGTGTCGAGCAATAATCCGGGTCGACCGAGGCTGAGTGACCATTCTTCCAGCACTTAACCGCCATAAGCGAAATCGCTCTGAATATTGATGTGCGAAACGCCATTTCTCGCTCATCTCTGTACTTTTTATCGGCGTGTCTCTTTTTCTTAAAGTAGAAACTGAAAAATGTCTTTTGTGGCCGTGCTAAAGACGCACTTACAATGCACTCTGCTCCGTGCTTCCGGCCGGAGGTTCCGGAGATTAGCGGGAGTGGATAATTGACTCCCAGACCGACGTCGTGACACGGACGGATTTTCTTTGGGGATCAACTATTTTATATGAAGCCTTAGGCACCTGTTGTACTTTTATTTTTAATTTCCTTTTGTTCTTTGTTTTTAAGATTTTCATGTGCTTGACTTTAAGCGCCATATAATTCCTATAAATTATGCATAATCGCACTATTTAAATATGGCAGGCTTTAAATTTGAATTCTATGCTTATTTTTATTATATTTTCAGTACCGATTAAAGTATATTTTTACAGTTAAATAGCATAGACCTTAAAGTTTTATTATTTGTTACAGATTATTTTAAAACATGCACAAGTAGATCCAACCTTCAAAAATATTAGCGTAGGCCACCCATTATACTTTATCCGGTGTTGATTAACAATAAGGAGGCCCGGTTAATTTTTATCAGATTGTATAGAAATCGTTTTCAGGTGAATTCTCTAATAACTAAAATTGATATTCGAGTAATGAAGAAATTAGAGAATTTTTTAATTCATTTTATACAGTCAATTATCAAATGATACAATTAATTCATGCTATAGTGATTTTGAAACGGAGTAATTTAAATAGGTAATTTAAATTACCATTTTAAATGCTATTATTACTTAGGGCATTTTTTAATAGGTATGCGAAGTTAGGGTGGTTAGTTGGACTATACTTTATTCAATTTTTTTATCAAATATTAGATTTTAACGGGACGGTACAAAGTAAAGTGAAAATGAAGTTGTAAATTTTTTCGAAAACGTTAGATGAATGTTTAAGAAGAAAATATGTGTTGTAAACATAGAAAAGAAAATTAAAAAAAATATTTTTAACGTAAATGAAGACAAGTAAAAGCACCAATACGTGACAGACAACGTGTTCGAATAGAGATACAGGAAGACCCCGCACCTTATATTTATAAAAGAACCAACATGAGAAAGGTCAGCGAAAACTAAACAAATAATAAGTTGAATAATGAATAATATACAGGGTGTTAGACGAATAGGTATTGAAATTTAATCGGGTGATGGCCGATACCAATTTAAATAATAAAAATTACTAGCTACAATATGTCCTATATCTAAAAAATCCCGAAAACGTAATTGATATGGCTTTTTTGATTTAAAAAAATTTACATATGGCTTTAATTGCATCTTTATAACTTGAACAAAAATTTTCGTAATATTTTAAACAATAAAGTATTTATTACACATTTTTCAATTGAAGTTTACGGATAGCATAACTCAAAATATTACACATAAGGCCACTTGACTTGAGATATATTTTGGTTCAGTTTAGGGTCATTTATACAAATTGGTTAAGATTCAGTACTTATTCGTCTGCCACGCTGTATATGGACTAAGAAAAAAGCTCTTAAAAACAAGCACTTTTATACAATTCATTACTGCTTATTCGAAGAAAAAAATTTGTTTTATAATTTAATTTTTTTTGCACTTTTATGCCTTATAAAATTATGTATACATTCTCTATTTTAACATATATGTTTTGAAATCGGTGGAAGTAATGGAACACACTCAAAAACAATAATTTCAAAAAAATCCACAAGTCTTTTATCGGGTATTCTTTTGCGTTGGAGAAATGTCTTTTGAACCTACATTATCAGCATGTATAATATATGCAATTTATTTATTAAAATCAACAAAACAGTTTTCGACTTTTTTTTACTTTTTCCATTTATAATTTCCCAAAATATGCGATTTCAAGATTAATCTTTGGTGCAATTTTAAATAAAATATAACTCAAAATAGAACATAATTATTGCGGGCGCTAATTGTTATATATTTATCCATCTATATTCTTGATAATAAAATAATGATAAATCCTAATAATTACTGATTTTAATATTAACATTTTCTTTTTAGGAATTGGTTATGCCGTCGTTCTGATTGCTTTCTACGTTGATTTTTATTACAACGTGATAATTGCTTGGGCCCTAAGATTTTTCTTTGCTTCATTTACGAGTTTACTGCCATGGACCACTTGCGACAACCCGTGGAACACCCCTTTATGCAGACCAGTAAGTGAAACACTTAAAAGCCAGTTATCGATTTTAAAAGAATAAAGAAGTTGTCGTAAGTTCATCAAGTTTACATCTACTTAATTTGTCCTTTCATTTACTAAACGGCTGAAAGTTGCTATTAAAAGTTGATGTACTTTCACATTAATTTTACAGTTCGATTTTCCATCGAGGAATTCTTCAGAATATAACAGCACCGACTTTTCTTTGCAAGGACTTCCGGGTAGCGAATTGCGTTTCGCTTCTGCCGCTTCCGAGTATTTTAAGTAAATATATTTTATTATATTTTTTTTTTAGTTAAAGTAAAAGTTTACATCTCATTTTATTTTAGCCGCGCGATTTTGGAGTTGCATCGTAGCGAAGGCTTACACGATTTAGGGGCCATAAAATGGGATATGGCTCTTTGCCTGCTCGCCGTTTACGTTATATGCTATTTTTCGCTGTGGAAGGGTATCTCGACATCTGGGAAAGTGGTATGGTTTACTGCTCTTTTTCCTTATGCCGTTCTTCTAATCTTGCTAATTCGGGGAGTCACCCTTCCGGGTTCGGCTGAAGGAATTAAATATTATTTAAATCCTAATTTTGCTGTCATTACAAAAGCAGAGGTTTGTCTTAATGTATGTTATTAGTAAAATGCTCTTATTTTTATTTTTTTAAGGTATGGGTTGATGCTGCGACCCAAGTGTTCTTCTCTTTGGGTCCTGGGTTTGGAGTTCTTTTAGCTTACGCTTCTTACAACAAATATCATAATAATGTCTATAAGTAAGCTCTTCACTTTTAATTCGAACTAAAAAGTAATTAACTTTCTGTCGTAGAGATGCGATTTTAACAAGTGTTATCAATTCTGCAACGAGTTTCATTGCTGGTTTTGTCATATTTTCGGTTTTGGGATACATGGCATATTCTGCAGGTCGACCAATCCAAGAGGTTGCAACCGAAGGACCTGGCTTAGTATTTGTTGTGTACCCAGCAGCAATTGCTACGATGCCCGGAAGTATTTTTTGGGCTTTGATTTTTTTCATGATGTTACTCACCCTTGGACTCGATAGCTCAGTACGTTACTCTTTAGTACTTTGAAGCTTTGTTATAATTTAATGGATTTTAGTTTGGAGGCTCTGAAGCAATTATAACAGCACTCAGTGATGAATTTCCAAAGATTAGACGTAATAGAGAAATTTTTGTGGCTTGCCTGTTTAGTTTATACTTCGTGGTTGGGCTTGCATCGTGTTCTCAAGGAGGATTTTATTTTTTCCATCTCTTAGATCGATACGCAGCTGGATATTCGATGTTATTTGCAGTCCTCTTTGAATCGATTGCTGTCTCTTGGATTTATGGTACAAAAATATTTTTTAGTAATCTACAATTAAATGTCTTATTATTACTATACAAAGTGATTATTTTTAGGTACACAACGATTTTGTGACGACATCAAAGATATGATAGGATTTGCGCCTGGTTTATATTGGAGATTTTGTTGGAGATTTGCAGCACCGCTGTTTTTAATGTTTATCATTGTTTACGGATTGCTGGGCTACGAACCGTTAAGTTACGAAAATTACGTTTATCCAAACTGGGCGAACATTTTGGGATGGGTAATTGCAGGTTCTTCGGTCATTATGATACCAGCGGTGGCGCTTTATAAGTTTATAGTAACGCCAGGTTCCTGTTTACAGGTACCGCATAAAGCGTTGAATTTGAGAAAAAATGTAACCGGATTTGTTTTAGCGATTAAAAATTTTAACGACGCCGTGGAGGGATTCGCAGTTTACTTCGCAAGTTAATGGGGTGGTGCAGTCGGAGAGCAATCAAATAAGACTTGCTTCTCCCGAATCACCAACACCTCAAACGCCTGCAGCAGAAGTCTGAGTTGGAACTAACATTAAGTCTGCTAGATTTGATGTTTATTATGTTTAAGTAACTTAACATTAGGTGAAACTATTTTTATTTTAGGAGCAGTGTCGGATTAATCTAAGGAGTAACAGTATTAGTCAGTATTTCACGAGAAAATTCTTTTTAGAAATAGAAAAATGGAAAATTAACTTTTTCAAAGAATGATAACTTTATTTTTACGAACAAAAAATGAAATAAGTAACACGGTTATTGTGAGATACGTGCAAGACTTTGAGAATCACGTTTTTGAAAAATAATTCGATTTCTTATGGTAACTTTTGAAATTAATGAAGTCGTACGTAATAAGATAAAATCGGCAGTGCGTTTAATCCGGCCCTCGAAGGAAAAATTTAGAATTGCCTCGATTTTTTCTATAATCGCTTTAGATATAGTTCCTTGGATACGTGTCGATGAATACTCTTTGGTAAACTTAAAACTATAAGAAATATTTGATGTTATATAGTTATTTCTTTTATTTTAGATAATTTGATAAACTACGTATACTTAGTAAGAAATAGAAATATTAATAAGAAGAAATATAATCAGTATTAATTAAATATAGCGGGCTTTACATAAGATTTGCTATTGGTCGTTATAATTATTGTTAACAAGTCAACGACCAATTGGGAGTTTTATTTAAACCTCTAAATTTAAATTGTCATCACACTAATTATACGAAATTAATCATTTAATGTTTCATCTTTAAAATGCAAAATGTTATCAGCCATTATTAGTTTAAAAGGGTGGATGAAGCAAATGAAAAAATTCACTCGTTTAAATTGATATACAACATGCAGCATTTTAACGGATGTAAAAAGTTAATTGTTTAAGTGTAAAATATATTTCTTAAGAGGTGGTTACAGCGACTAAAAATCATAATTTAGAGATTGTTAGATAATATTTAGGATAAATATCTGTATTAAGTAGCAATACAGTAAGCATTTAAACATTGCAGTGTTTTGGGTATTTTTCGCAAATGTGATTTAATCTTGATATAGCAAAATACTTTATAGATGTGATAACATTTAAATATTCAAAACACCCATGTAACACTTGTCTAAGAAAAAAATATTTAAATGCACAACTTCTTTACATTCATAGATTGTAATAAGCATCTAAGAAATTTTGTACTTTTAATAACATACAAAATGTAGAAACTTTCTTAATAATCGGAAGAAAAAGGAACAACCAAACAGCCATTTGGGTGTTCCCTCTCAAAATATTTAATGTTTCTCTTGTAATAATCGAGAAAAAGAAATATTTATGTGTAGTTATGTATAACATTGTAAACAGTATTGTGAGAAGAGGATTATTTTTACTTATAATGCATATTCCTATTTTTGCAAAAGTGAAGTTGACTGTAACAGCCATTGCAATCAGCTTTTGACGAGAAATAAATTTTTATTTACTTTAAGTATTATGGAATTGGGAAACTCTTACAATTAATATTTTTCAGTGTAACTAACATACAGCAAAGACACGGTTACTGATCCTCACGTATGTAGTTAGGACTGGATTTTTTCTTAAATTTGATTAAGGGATTCCTGAAGACCAAACTTTAATATGTTTGAAAAGAATTTTTTTTTATATTTATTTATACCAAATTGAATACAAATGATGTTAATTCGGGGGTAGCAAAGTAGGAGCTGCCGTCCCAGAATTTTGAAGAAAGATATCAAGAATTTACAAACAATTGTAAAATTAAATTTTACAAGCACCAAACTATCAATTTAATGCTAGTTTTTATTTATTTCTCGGAGGTCGACCCCCGGACTCTATTTACATGTGGGGGCATTCCAGACTCCGCTACACCCAGTTAAAAAGTTGAGATAATGTTTTTAGTTAAATTTAAACAAAATAAGGTATTAAATGTAAGGTGTATAAAATATCTATAACTATCTGTTGCTCAAGTAACTTATCAGCTACAGTCTCAAATTTCGATATTTGATCTAAATGTTTAACAATGACTATCATGTTAGTTATTTAATCTTATGATTGAAAAGTTAAGTGGTATTTTTCCCTCCTTTTAAATAGTGTAATACTTCGCTTAATATAACTAAATCTGATTTTGTAGTTCAAAGTGAACGTCTTCGATTGCTCCTACAGCGAAAAACTTTTAGGTTAGAAGAAGACAGATAAACATACCGCTGGTTACTCACGTGTGGGGTTTGTAATAGGATTTTGGATATCAATATCTAACCAAGCTGAAATTGGTTAATACTCACGGTACGTTACAGTAACAAAATACTTAACTTACTTTATATTACATTTGTATCACATGTTATAGAGTATCTAATATAAAATCCATAATCATGAGTGAAAACACATTATCAGAAAACGAGAAACAAATCTTTGAAGCAATCGAAAAGAACGACATTAATCAACTTAAAGCATTTCTAGTTGACAAACAGAATGTTAATATATTTGATGAGAATTTTATGACTCTTCAACATGCTGCATATAAGGGTAATAAGGAAATGGTACAACTTCTATTAGATCAGGTATTATTACTCTATAGTCCTTACACAATAATAACAGAGCTAACTTTTAGGGAGCCGATGTAAATATATGTCAGCACCAACATGGATATTCTGCATTACATTTTGCAGGTCTCTCTGGTAATGCGAAGTCTGTAGCCTTTTACTTTTAGCTGGAGCCAAGTCTATTGTGATAAACACTGTCGGTCGCACAGCATCACAAATGGCAGCATTTGTTGGAAATCATGGCTGTGTCTCGACCATTAATAACTTTATACCAAAAGCTGATATTGATTATCATACTGTACCGCAAGGCCAGCAAACCAAAGCCTCTTTACCTTCATTCTTAGCTGAAAGTTTTCATAAATTTGCATGCAGGTTAATGTAAATCCAATTAGGGTAGCTTTAAATTTACAAAGAATTCCGGCCTTATAGACCACTTAGATGAAGTAAATAATGTCTTAGAATTAATGAGCGAGAAAGAAATGAAACGTGGTACTGAAAACAACGAAGTTATGGCATTCAAGTTCCATTACTTAAGTACCATAGCTAAGGAACTATCAAAAATTAAAAAAAATCAAAGCAGCAAAACTGAGAATAGCGAGAAGAAAGTCGATTTAGTCGAGATATTTTCAAAAAAATTGTTAAAAACCGGCAAAGATGGAAATTTAGATTATATGGACGCATTTCTAAGGGAATCAATCCGCAGTTTTCCATTTAGAGAATGTCCAATCTTTAGACAAATGGTTGCAAGTTTAGCCGGGAAAGATCCCCCATCGTCATTAAGCGTAATCATATCTGCCATTAATGGACAAAGAGGCTTCATTGATATACCAATATGTAGCACTTGTGGTGAAGAAAAGCCACTGAAGAAGTGTTCTAAATGTAAGGTCGTGCAATATTGTGATCGCGAATGCCAAAGATTGCATTGGTTTATGCATAAGAAAGCTTGCACACGTTTAAGTCAAGACGTCAATGCTCTTACAAAGCCTTCGACTAAACCTGACGCTAAAGAAATAGCAGACATGCAGAATTTATTAATGAGTAATTAAATTCAATTTATATGTAAATTAGGACATCTTAAGATTTATATAATTAATAGTAATTCAATTTAATTGTATTAACACTTAGTAACATCGCTTAAGAATTTTATAAGAATGTGTAATTTGGTTTTTACAATGATTAATTTTTTGTTTTAAGGAATGCAAGAAATTTAGCTGTGACAATTAATTTAAAAAAATGAGTAGGTTTTAGATTATTGTTACTAAACTGAGTGTTAATATTGTAGGAATACATAATGAAGATGTATGTATAGTAATTGTATTATGAATGGTTTTTTAATTAAAAATTAAAACGAGAAGAAATGTTCTTGGGCTGCATAGTAGCATCGCCTCCTCGTGGCGCAGCCTGGGCACGTTAGTATTTTCTTCTAACGGCTAAGAGCTACTTTTCTATTTAGGGATAGGTGCCGTATGACACTTCATTTCGTCCTTAAAAAATAATTTAAAAACAGGGTGTATTTTGAGAAATACGTCTATATCTTTTTCATTTCTTAAGATTATGGGCGGAAATTCTTCAAAATGAATTATACGAGTTTTAATATAAAAAATATATATTGTTTGTAAGAAATTTGATTATAAATGATATTTCACCCCGCCTCTAAGAAATAATTTAAAAACAATTGTACTTTCGGAAATAAACTTATATCAATTTCATATTGGAAAATAATCTTCAGAAATAAATTGTATGCGTCATTTTATATAAGAAATTTTAATTGCTCGTATCGATTATACATAAATGACTTATAAAGTGTTTCAAAAAAATTAACTGAGTGCACCATGATATATATGATATTATATTATATAACTTATATGGTATTATATTACATTTAATATCGAATAATACTACAGAAATGAATTCCGTTGATTATTTGTTTCTAATATTTCTTATTGTAAATAATAATTAAAACGTTTCAAAAAATAAATAAAGAGATTAAATGGAATCTGAACAAATTCATATACAGCCTGTCAGACGACTAAGTACTGGAACTTAACCCACTTATAAATGACCCTAAACTGAACTAAAACTTACCCCTAGTTAATTGGCCTTATGTGTAATGTTTTCAAAATGAAAAATTTTCAGTTAAAAGAATCACAGAACGGAATCACTCATGTGGTACTTTTACAAAAAGTGATGTCAACTAGTTACATAAAAATTTGTTTTTTCTTTAACACATAGATTGATGAAGATTGCGTAGAATTTTAAAAACTGCAGTTTGTGACATAAAAGGCATAGGTACTTGCAACCTTTGCTTAGGGTATAAAACAACCCGACACCGGCGGTGACAATACGACTGGACATGATAATAGTACCAAGAACCCAATTGTTTTTGGTTTCTTCGAACCCATTAATCCAAAAGTGAGGAACAAAATAACCCAGCATCCAAATAGTAAAGGGATTAAAATTCCTTTTATTTACAAACAAAAAACTACAATGTGCCATTGTAAAAATCTTGAGCGATTTTACTTATGTTGACTTTTTTTTAAGGGGCCATTTTTCTATTATCCAAAAATTTAGTGTTCTGTGTTCTCTTATGTGGCATAGATAACGTGACCAATTTTTTTTCTGCTGCATGCAATTTTCAGTGAATCCCACTGTTCCAATCAAAACGCGTTAAACCGAAAAAGCGTTAAGCGGGGTCTTACTGTATATGGGATGTATCGTGCCCATTAAAAACCTTCAGTTCAATATTTCAGTGAATCCATTCGGAAATTCTAACAATAAATACAACTCCCATACAGTTTGTTGTATTTAATTGTACCATTAAAAAATCTTTCAGTCAAGCATATAATTATTTAACGTTTGACAATAATGCAATACAGTTGACACTTGATAATTTGAAACTCACGAGACCAGAATACATTCAAATTAGCGAGAGTTTAAAATTAATGAAAGTTCAAATAATCGAAAGATAGTAAGGACAAAATTCAAATTAACGAGAGTGTGATTTATGAGCAATAGTACATATAGATCTACGCAATAGCGCGTTTTTTTTTGAGAATTGTTAAACTTTTATTTTTTTGGGGACTCATGGTAAGATAAACAAGGTAATTCAAGCAATAGCAACTACATACCTGTTTATTAGAGACTTTAAAATACCAATAGCGCAGGCCCTTTCACTTCAAATTATAGTAATGGCAAGTAAGAATATTTTGACTTTTTTTGCTTTTCTTTTTTTTTGTTTTCAAAATTTAATTTTTTCAAAATGCCATTGTTTCTCAAAGGGACCAAGAAAATATTTCAACATTTGAAAATTCAAATTACATAAGTCGATTAATTAAGGTTCACATTTTTTAAAATTTTTCTTTAAATCAAAAAAATTAAATCAATAAAGGACAAAAATAAAATTTTTATTGAAACTTTATTCATAAAATTCCAGAATCATATTGCATTTGAAAAAGTGGCACATTTCCACGAGGGAAAAAATGAAACCAGCAGCGCCTTTTTTTCCGGTAATTACTTTTTCGAATTTTTTTAAAAATTTTACAATAATTTACAAAAAAAAAAAAACGTTTAAAAAATCCCCTATTTACCAAAATTCGTATCTTTTTTTTCACTCATTCATATTAAAATTTTTGAACATAAATTCGATATTTAAATTTACAAATTTAAATTTTGATTTGAAAATGGAAAATAAGTAAAAATTTAAATGAATGGTTCCCGGGGGCACATTTCGAAAAAAAAGCCGACGCGGAGCGGGGCTTCAATTTTTGAGATGGAACCACTTTGACTCGAATGTGCAATGGTTTTAAATGATTCACAATAATTTACAATAAATTTAGACAAAAATTTTAATAATTTTAAATTTATTGAGACTTAAATTTTTTTTTCACTCATTGCTATAGTAAAATTTTTTGAACTATAAATGATATTTAACCTTAAAATTTAATTTTTGATTTTGAAAATAAAAAAAAAAATTAAATAAATTAAATGTACTTGGGAAAAAGGGCCATTTCCGAGCAGGGGGGCAAAAACGGAACCCCCTTTTTTCCTGAGAGGAATTGATTTAGCTCAATGTGCACACTTGTTTTAAAATTTACAATAGATCAATTTACTTCAAAACAAATTAATAATTCTAAAACCGACTGCACTTCAAATTTTTTTCTTGGAGCTTCCATTTTTCATAATTTTCGTTTTTACATTAAAAATTGCCAAAAATTAATTGCATTGAAATAAAGAAAATAGAAATTCTTGTTAATAATTTTAAAGGGTTTTTTGAAAATTTTTTTTTTCCGGGCCCCATTGGGATGGCACTAGTTTTAACCAACCTGGGTTTTTATCTTTTTCATTTACAAAGAAATAAAATTTTTTTGGGACAAATTGAAGTTTCAAAAAGGGCAATTTTGACCCAAATATTGTTAATTATTAAACGGCGAAAACAAACCAGCCGTTTTTTAAGGCAACTCGGCCCGGGTCTTAACACCCTAAAGATTGTCGGGTAATTCAAAACCGGTGGATAAATTTTTTTTTTAAATCCATTTTTTTTCCGCGTAAACCCCCCAAAAAAAATTTCCCTTTTAATACATTAAAAACCTTTTTTCTTTAAATTAAAAAAAACTTTTAAATTTTTTTTGAAAAAAAAAAAGGAAAACATTCTTTACATTTTCAATGCGGTTTACCCGGTCATTTTGGCAAATTAAAGGGCACCGGGCTTTTCCCCTTTTTAAATTTTAAGAATTTACCTTTTTTTTTTAAAAGCATTTTTTTAAAAATTTGCAATGATTACAAAAAAGTAAAAACGGTTTATTTCGGGAAGGTTTTTTCCTCCCTCCCCCTTTCAAAAAATTTTTTTAAAAGAACTTTTAAAGAAATTTTAGATTTGAAATTTAAAATAAAATAAAGAAAAATTAAAAATAAGGAAAAACTTATTTACATTTTGGCAGGACAAAAAGGGACCCCCATTTTAAGAAGGATTTTTCCAAAAGGGCCATTTTCAAAATTTTGTAATTTTTAAAACAAAGAAAAATTAATTTAAAACCCCTTCCATTTTCACTTGCCCATTTTAAATTTTTCGAAAAGTTGCCAATTAAGTATTGGGTCCGAAACAAAATAAATTTTGAAAAATTTTAACAGGGTAAAAAAAATTTTTAAAACGGAAAGTTTTTCAAGGGGTTGGGTTCATTGGTTAACTTCCTTTTCCGAAATTTTTAATCCCTTTTTCTATTTCACCCGGGTAAAAGTTGGAAATTTTTTATTTTTCTTAATTTGGAAAACTTAAAATTTTTTACGCCCAATTTTTGAATTTGGGTAATTTTAAAGGGGTCAAAACAGTTTTTTAAAGGGGTGGCGGGTTTCATAAAATTTAGGAAATTTTTCCAAAAACCGGGGTTAAATTTTTTTTTTGAATTTATTTTTTTTGAAGAAATTTCATTTTGCCGCCTTTTTCGGTTAAATAAAACAAGGGATTAAATTTTTTTTTAAGGGTAAAAAATTTGAGGGCCCATTCTTTTAATTTCAAATTTTTAAAGGTCAAATTTTAAACCGTTTTCCCTTTTAATTTTTAAAAAATTTACCTTGGAATATCTTGAAAGCGCTAAGAAAACCTTATCTTGAGTCAATGCAATAAAAACCTAAAACTTATCTGTTAAGTGGTTCGACTTTTCACAATTCAAGCACTTAAGATACCTGTGTTTAACAATGGCTTTTTAAACAAACTCAAAATTGCAAGAGTTGTACAATTTTTCTCTTGTGCATATTGTTTTTAAACTTTTGTTTGTGTGTTTTGAAATTAGAAGTTTTTTTTGTGAAAAGCCCAATTTGAGGATTTTTCATTTAAAACGTCATTGAATATTAATGTATTTTATGATACTATTTAATTTTTTTTTATAAAATGGTCGGTTAAACAAAAGATATTTACAAATTTGAAGAAGTACAAAAATATTGGCATTGAATTTAAGGGTTTAGTGGTTTTGCTCAAATTCGGCCCTCTTTCTTTTTATCCAATTAGCCGCCAGTATCGTCTATGTAAAAATGTTTTTTATCACAAGTACGATAAATTTTGATTGAATTGTTTGATGAATGAAATCTTTAGAACATGCTTGTATTGAAATTAACATAATTATTAGATATTAGAAAATTACAGTATTAGATAGGATTTTTTTAAGGCGGTTGGTTGAATAGCATAAAAACATCGGTGGTTAAAGGGTTAAAAAAACTCGCGAATGTTTTACCTCTTTGAAAAATAATAATGGTTATCGATAATGACGTCAATGTCGTCCCCAAATTTAAGAGGAAACGACTACAAAAGAAAATGTTGGTAGGTTAGAAATCTGGAATCCAAAAATTATGATTTGGAGGTCAAATTGGACGAGCGGGTACCTAATCTTAATACGGATTGCTAATGTTTTTAATAATTATACCATAAATTGTTTATAAAATATTTAATAGCTACAGTAAAATCTCTAAATAGCGGGCACAAAAATCAGCGGTGAAAATGACCGTTATAGGGAGGTGGCCGCTATAAGGAGTTGGTCATCATTGAATCTTGACTGAATAAGATAAACTAGTTACTATTTTGTTTTTTTTATTAAAATAAATTTAAATAGGTATATAAAACTGAAAATATATAGATATATATAATATAAATCAAATAACTGAAATTTGACAAATATATACATATAGGTATGTACAGTCGAACTTCCATAAGTCGAACACCGATAAGACGAATTTTTGATAGCTCGAACTCGAACCTGTTTCTCTAAGATTTGCCTATCTCAACGTTAATATTTTTATGTCAATAAATCGAATTATTTAATAAGTCGAAGCGTTTTACAATTCTTTAAATTTAAGTATCCGTTAGTAAATAGGTCGATGACTCGAAGTTAAATTTTACAACTTTTCTAAAAATTACGCTACCTGGAAGAGGATTAAGGACGGGTGCGGTTCGGTGTTATTGCTGCTTAAAAGGTCTATTCTATAAAAAGGTTTTATACTATAAGCTGTTTTGCCGGCGGCACTTCAATTGGATTTAAAAACTAATTTATGTTTAGGCATGAAAAGGTAACAGACGGATAGACAGACAGCCACAGTTACTTTTGCTTTTATAATATTAGTTAGGATAATTATTTTTTTTTAGAAAATAAGTTAAGTATTGTGAATCGTGCTTAATGTGAAGTGTGCACATTCGAGCTCATAGTGGTACATTCCGATCTCGGAAAAATGAAGGGCGCTGCTCCGCGTCGCGCTTCATTTGCTTTCCTTGCTCGGAAATGTGCCACTTTTCGCTCGAACGTGCACATCATCGTATTTATTGATTTGCCTTAATTAATCTTTTCAATTTCAAATCAAAAAATTAAAAGTAAATATGAATTTTATGTTCAAGAAACGTATTTGCCATAGTAATGAGTGGAAGTGTCGAAAAGATACGAGAATTTAGTAGATGCAAGTGAGAGAAAACGATTAAATTATTTATTTAATTTTTGAATAATTTATTAGCCTAAATTTTGTGAATGGTGCTTAAAATCGAGTGTGCACATTCGAGCTCAAAGTGGCACATTCCGATCTCGGAAAAAGAAGCGCGCCGCTTTGCGTCGCGCTTTATTTGCTTCCTCGCTCGGAAATGTGCCACTTTTCGCTCGAATGTGCACATCCTGGTATTTATTTACATTTATGATTACATTTAATTTAGTTATGCCAAGAAGTATAACTTTTCACGGGCGTGCATAAGTATACGCACCTTTCTTTATCATTTAATAATTGTTGTAAATAATATGAAAATTTTCAGCGTAACCACTTTAATAAATTTTATGTACAGTTAACTTTAATAACTCCACAACTCGAATTCTTTGATAACTCAAGTTGGAAAGTGCTTCTCGACAAAATGCCTATTTCAAAAAGGTAGAATTGAAACTATTCTAATATAACTATGGTTACGAAGTGATTAACCTTTCTGATTAGTCAATTAGCTAACGGCTATAATGGTGTATTAAAAATTAGCCAATCACAGTGACTTATTTAAAACGGGATTTTTAAAGTATGCTTTAAACCACTTACAGTTCTAATTACGTTATATAAAATACCATTTCACATAAAATATATATACATACACAAATATATATTTAATTTTTAAGCTTTCTTAATAACTCGAATTATTGATAATTCGAATTAATTTTGGTGTCCCTTCGACTTTGACTGATCGAGGTTTGACTGTATATGGTGCATTCCACGCCAAATAGACCCTTTTTGAAACCGACCGCTTTTGATTTGGATGAAATTTTTATATATTATGTGTAGTACCCCACTAAAAACATTTTTGTGAATTTTTTCTAATGTTTTAACGTAACCGTAAAAAAGTTATGAATTTATTAAAATAATGGTCCCTTTTTTTTCAACGATCGCAACTTTTTCAAAAAGGTTTTTTTTTTTTAATTTTTTTGGTTTTATACGTAATTTTCAGAAAAAAATATTCAAAGCTGTCTTTTATGAAAGTTTATAGTTTTCCGGAAAAAACATTAATTTGTCAAAGTTTGCCTCTTGATTGTTGATTTTTTTTTTTTTGATAAAAACTTATTTATTCTTTGTTTAATGTCGAAATTCTCATAGTCGGTTAATTTTTTTTTTCTAACTTTTTCTTTTAATTGAATAATATCTTTTTTATTTTGTCGCAATCTAACCTTGTTTATATAATAAACTACTTATATCTGTGATATTTTATACTTTATTGATATTCTTTAGTACCTTAACGATGTATGATTACGATTATTACAGAAATAATACAATGAACAATTATTCATTATTTTCATATGAATGTGATAAACGATATATTTCGTTTCATTATTTGTTATTATTTTTTGGAGTTTAAAACTGAAATGTTTTTATTTTAGCATATCAAAACTTCAATTAGGTTCTAATTCAAACAATTTGGGAACCCCCATTATAAATTGTATCCCTGTTATTTTTCCTTGCTTTCTCTGTCTTGAGTAACAATTTTTTTAAATTTCTTTGATTAAATTTCTTCAATGAAATACAAACTTCAAAAAACAATTTTTTTAATATTATGCAGAGAAAAACACTCCGTGAATGACCGATCTGTTGTATGGAGAACTATTTGGTGTAAAAAAAAAAGTAAATCAAAAACAACTGTTGCAGTTGAAATGAAATATTATTTTTCTTTATGAATTAATAAAAACATTATCGCAATTTGGTCATACATTTTGTAAAATTAACTAATATATAGAGTATAAAATGAGACGTTTAGTAAATGACCTTTTCGTTCAACTATTGACCGGATTATAACTCTTTGAACGACTGATTAATTAATTCGCCTATTAATATCGAGCAATTTATAAAATTTTGTAAAATTTATTTTAAAAACTATGCCTGGATGTGTAGGTAATTATATCTCGTAACGGTCATTCACTGAGCGGTT